>JARHVA010004231.1:420000-535000 GCA_037957365.1 Torreya grandis | reverse complement strand
TATTCACTCTCTTCAATTGAATCATATTATACATTACATATCACTTATGTAGGAAGTGCATAGGCTATATATGGGGATCCAAATATCTGTATAAATTCTCACTAAACAACTTCTAAACAATATAAGGTTATATACTTAATATTGTTAAGCTAATAATATTTATTTTTGACTAATGACTACTAAAAAACTAATAACTATTAATAATGTTAACACTCTAACATTCACCCCTTATGAATAATATTAATCCCTACTATAAACACCATTAATGTGAAATAGGGAAAAAATCAATCCTACATCTACACATGTACTCATGATTTCATGATTTTCTTAGGACAACCACCAACCTTAACGATGGTTTTGCATATAGATTACCAACAACCAAAAATGGATGGTTTTCAAATTGTTTACAAACAACCACAAAAAGATGGTTTTTCAAGTGAGTTACCAACAACCACAAAAATATGGTTTTAAAAGTGGCTTACCACAAGCCACATCATGATGTGCAATATTATTATTAGCTCTCTTTACTATCACACATTCAAAGAAGATACAAAGGAATTTCTAGCTCACTTATTACAAATGTTAACAACAATACATCATTTATTTTTATTTACATACAACTAAAATCAAACACACAATTGAAATAAAATGTTCCACTAAAATAGAAGTGGCCCCATTGATAGTGTCTAATGAGAGACTCTAAAACCTCCTTCCTCTGTTACCTCTGACCTCTGACATATGAAGCTACTTACTCAACATGATAAGTTAGCATGTGTTCTGATGGTTCTGATAGGTTCTCTATTAGTTGATTCCATAGAAATTAGAACCTACAGTACTATTATTATCTCTTTTCACTATCACACATTCAAAGAAGATACAAAGGAAATTTTAGATCACTTGTTACAAATGTGGACAATAATACATCATTTATTATTATTTACACACAACTGAAATCAAACACATAACTAAAATAAAATGTGCACTAAAACTTAAGTGTCCCCATTTATAGTGGCTAATGAGAGGCTCTAAAACCTCCTTCCACTATTTCCTCTAACCTCCAACATATGAAGTTTCTTATTCAACAAGATAGATTATCATGTGCTCTGATGGTTCTTATAGATTCTCTATTGGTTGCTTCCATATAAATTAAAACCCCACTAATCTAGATTTCAAGTGATAATGCATCTGTCAAGAATTGTTTTTTTAATTTTTTATAATGACTCTATATGACACCTAAGCCTAAATGACTCTTTTGACATATAGACACTTTGGATTTTCTAAATTGACTCTCTTTCCTTAAAAATATTTGACTTTGACATTTCAAATTTTTTTGATGATAATAAATCAAAATGACCATACAAATAACTCATATTTTTTTATTTTAACATTATAGTAATAAAAAGACCTTATGATTATGTACAAATAAAAACTAAGAAAACCTAAATAAAGGATTTCAACATTAAAGTTTAAATTCACCTAAAAACCTAATGACACATTTAACTCATGATGATCTACTAAACCTTAAGACATGTAATGAACTAAATACCACTATAAATCTATTAACCATAATTTATAGCTATTTGACACATCTGAATATTAAAAACTAAATCTATCAACTAATAAAAAAATTTAGTTTAAACCAAAATAAACTATTAATAAGACCATAAAAATGACTATAAATCAAATTAGACTATCAAAAGACAATAAATAACTCTTTAAAATAGTTCAAAACTCATAATAACAATATAAACTCTAAATATAACTTAGAAGACTATATGTGGATGACTTAATTGGAGATGGCACCAGTATTAGAAGCTAAAAAATCTCCACATGGATAAAAGATCAGATATGGTAATGAAGAACTCTATGCAATAGTTGAATGTCTATCTAAGCTAGGTGACAAAACAAAATACCAATATAATGGAACATGTGGTAAGTATATTGATGCATGGAATGGAATTTTGATGATGAATTAGGCACAAAACTATATATTTTTAGAATCATATTTTCCTTATACAACTAATAATGCAATCGATCAAAGGCTAAATAATAACTCACTATTTCAAATAAAATGAGATCTAGTCTATGTCAAATTGAGTTTAGTGTTCTATTTGGATGGCTTGAATTCAATGCCACATAACTAACAAATAATGTATATCAAAACAACTCATAAATCGGTCCATGTTTTGACAATATAATCTGAGCAATGAAGATCATGGATGATGCTTAGGTAAGACTGTCAAGGATGTGTCGTATAATTTTATAAGTACTTGTGTATATTTGCATCTATAAAGGAAATAATAAAACAAGAACAAAATATTAATCTATATTAAAAACTTGTTCAAATCATATATTCTCTCATCAGTTGGCTGATCTTCCTCTTCAAACAAATTATTGATCCATCATAACAACTTGATCTAATACCAGATAATGGGAATACTTAGAGTTTTAGGAGAGAGATAAACTCCAAACAATAGAGAATAATTTAAAATACATAATAAATATCATTCACTCTCTTCAATTGAATCATATAATACATTACATAACACTTATATGGGAAGTGCATAGGCTATATATGGGAATCTTGAGATCCCTATAAATTCTCACTAAATAATCTCTAAACAATATAAGGTTATATACGTAATATTATTAAGCTAACAATATTTATGTTTGAATAATTACTATTAAAAAAATAATAACTATTAATAATGTGAACGCTCTAACATTATGTGCATCATGCATTATATATAAAAACTAAATAGATATAAAATACACATATAAACATGATAATATATTTCCTCAAAGAATAAGTTCTATCATTTCAATAATGTATAAAACATGTAATCCAAGGAAAGGGAAGTTTTTTATTATCACACAATATATAATAATGATAATCCTTCTGGAAATAAGTGTCAGTGCTAGGTATATATATCAACAAATCACATAGTATTAAAAATCATAATAGATGTATGAAATAAATTATGGTAAAAATAATATAAATATATGACACACACTATATATGTGTGAGATATAAATCATCCCATCAACCACATAGTAAAAATGAATTAGTTATTATAAATGTGTTTAAACATGCACACACAAAAAAATTGTATGGGATAATCCATAAACACACACATCATGATTAGGAAGCATGCAATAATATACGACATGACATAAATTTAACACAACATAGGTATGACATGGCCATGAAATGTAATAGAGGATCATATAACACAAATAACACATGATGTGATAAGACACAATTAATTTACCTAAAAATATAGAATAATTTGTATATAACACATAAATAATCAATTAATATGTTAATCATAAGTAAATATTTCATACAACACATTAATAGTGCCTTAGATTATACAATCAATAGTTTAAATGTTATATTGGTGTATTTATAAATAATCTATGCATAACTATTTCTAACCATCATTGACCCCTAGTAGAATAGATTTGTACTTAGATTTGTGATGGGATAGATTTTACATGGCATTAATGATAAATTTATTTTCTATGTATACTTTGAATAATATTTATTGTAGATTTGTTCATTTTTGCATTAAACTCTTTTACCTTGATTCAATTAATAGGAAAATAATGAATTTTTAAATACAATAATTTGAAGTATTAGTGTCTATTATTGAAAGTGTATCACAGGTGATTCATAGTGTTTAAGAAAAATAACTCATTTTTTTAATCCAGAGAATCCAATGCATGAGTTCTAGGTTATGATAATGTTTCTATCTTTGGTGGAATAGAGGTAGAACAAGTGACTATTTCACAAATTTATATTAGTTGGTGGTTGGGAGCCACTGTGGCTCAATATTTTATCTTTGTTTTTTATCATGATCTATGCTATTTAAATTGAAATATGTTTAAACCTAATCCTAAAGCTAAACTAAGATGAGTATTCACAATGAAGCTAAAATAAGGTGAATTGATAAAAAAGGAGAAAAAGGAAGGGTAAGGTAGAAAATAGAGGTGTTGTTGATATTTATTTCAGATATTATGGTGAAGTTCCAATTTCATCTGAACATGAATTTAATCAATATGCAACATGAATTAGCATAATCTCAAATCCTATCACACATTAGGAAAACATATAAGGAAGGTATAAAAAGATGCAAATAAGAACTAGATTCACTTTAAGAATTTAACCCCTATAAGCGAGTATCATTAGCTCAGATGAAACAAGAGTAAAGAAAGTGAATTAAACCTAAGAAACTTAAACTAATTTAGCATTAGCACAAATTAGTAGCTCTACATTTAAAGATTCAAATCAAAAAATCATAAGAACCATTAAAAACTAAAAATAAGACCTGACAAATGAGAGAAAAACCATGATAGCAATTCACATAAGTAAATGTGGACAAAATTTATAGAACTCCATGCTTATATTAATTTTCTCAAAAGTTACATAATAGTTTTTGGCTCCAAAAAAATATCTTTTTATAATTGATAATACCCCAATATATAGAGAACTCATGCGGTATGCTGGTTAGTCATGTCAAATATTAAGGACAATTTTCCTTTTATAATTCTTCGAGAACATTTTAGACAGTGTGCTTTACAAGTTACACATGCCTTTACAAAATAATATTCTATTTTCAAATATCATACAAGGTTCCTACATAATAAAATATCCAAAGTCAACTGGTTTGAATTTGGGACCCTTGTGATGATGTAATCTTCTGCCTTCCATGCAATATCTTCATTATATAATGATATTCATTGATCAGCTGGAGATCAATGACAAGTATCATGAACAATTTATTTTCTTGATCTTCTAAGCCCTTAAGATCCCTCTCATCCCTTTCCAAAGCTTGTTTGATGCTCATAACATCTTCTATCTTTTCCTCTGATGATAAAATTAGAGCCATGATCTTCTTTTTATCATCCCCTATTTTCCCTTATCCTTGATTCCTCACTTCTTGCATGAATTGAGTAGTTTTATGATTGGAATCCTCTTCAGTGATAAGTCTTAGTGGACTAAGAGTGGTGGGCTCTTTGATTAAGCTATCCAAAATGTGTAATATCTTACCCTCTTATTATTTAAGATCCTTATAAATGTCTTCCATCTTCTTGGATTAGTTACTCAAGGCCTTGATCTTATCAATTAATATATCCATAACCATATTCAGGTGGGCTAGGCTAACTATCCTAAACTCAGGGATTTGATTTTTAGTCAAGAATTTGATCAAATCCTTCACTTGGTAGCTTAAATCCTACCATTGGTCAACTTGGCCTATATTCATGGTGATTTTTTATTCACTACCTCTTTCTTGGTCTTAATTTACTTTTAAAAATTGAACAAATTAGCCATGGTGTCCTTAAATTACCTAAATTTGTTTTCTTAGATTGACAAGATCGCTTATTCTTTCAAATTATTATTATACTACAAGATACCCTTGATCATTATTTACAATTGATCTAACTAAGCTTGAGCCATTTCAAGAAAATTTTCTTCAAATATTAGGTCCTTTTTAGGCTTTTGTCCTCTAGTTAGATTTAATCCAACAAAAGGTTCCACTTTCTAGAAAATGAACTCCTCTCTACCAGCCATGGCCTTCTTCTCAGTTACCCTCTACAAACTAGTAGTTTTTGAGTCAAATTTGACACCCACTAAAGATTGTATTACCTTTGGAGATGGAGTTTCCATTTGTGCTCCACTTGATTCTCCTAGAGTATCCATCCTCCTTTCATCTTCCTTTTGTTAATCTAGGATCCATGGCTTGACCTCTTCATGAACTAGGATATTAATGTCCTTCATCATAGTCCATGGATGTTGTGCACTTGGTACCTTTTACAATTTCCATAGATGAATGATTATGGAATGTTTAGACCATGAATTAAGTTTTCTTCACTAAAGAGGCTAAATTCACTCAAAGGAGGAGTGAAAGTCACTTTGTGCTTTTTTGATTTTACTAGAAAAATGGCTAATTCAAATTTTCTTTTGAGGGTGTCAATAGAAATTATATACAACACTTCCTTCCCCTTATCTTCCTTAGTTTTTTCCATTTCTTCATCCTCAGACTCATAAGTTAATGAAATTTTTTTGAGGGCATCCTCAATGGTATCATCAGGATCGAATGCTACTATGTGAACCTCCTCCACTCATGATCCTTATTCCTCTACTTAGACTGAATAAGATGATATCTCACTAGGACTTCTCTCTTATAGCCTATGTTAAACTTGTGCCTCAATTCTGGACTCTATTTTTAGCTAGAATGGTGGAGGTCTAGAAGATGTACCACTTAGCAAATGGTATTGCCTTGGGCCTAACTTTCATAAATCATCAACTCCCTTTTACTCCCTTTACATCTTAGATTTTGGATTGATTTTGTGCATTTTTTATTTAGTGGTGGCCTTAGAGAATTATTTTATGTATATGGGGTCAAAATGACTAGGCTGATGATCATAAGGTACATTTATTCCTTTGTTCTTCAAATTCTCCTTAACCTTTCCACGAGGATCCCACTACCTTAACTCATCAATTTGAATATGGAAGGAGGTACTATGTTTTTAATCATCCTCAATATTATTCCATGATGCAAAAATAGTTATACCAATGGTTATGGAGAGGGTGTGAATAAGACCCTTCCTTTTGGTCTTACAAAGACCATTTATTCCATTGCAGATTTGGTAAACTACTTACTCTATAAGCTTATTTGGCACATGGACTGGTAGTTTGAAGAGAGTGCATTGGGTTCCCTCTATCCCAATGATTTTACAATCAAGATTTAACCATATATCCCCTATGGATTCAATATTTTTCTTTATTAAGTGGATAAATCTCATAATTGGGCTCCTTATGATGGCCTCATTAAGGGTAGGATAGACACACTCACATATGAATTGATTGTGATCCCTATACTTAAAGATATTTAGTTTAGAGTAATACGATGATATAGTTTGTGTCATATCAGGTGACCATTCCCTAATGTTAGGGATATTTTTTGTGGCAATAAAGACATCTAAAAGATATGACATCATGTAGAATTGAGCTATGCTCCTCTTCATGATTGTAGAAAACTATCTACTCAAACAAGTGTTGGTTACTTCACCAAAAGGAAGGGTGAATTGTTTCTGAACCATGAAATAGATTAAGAGGACCCAAATTTTATATACATATGTATTGGCTACATTTACACATAATGTATTCATCATTTCCATGATCATCCTTATTCTAGGTCTAAATTGACCAATGGGGATGTTATTATTGAATTCAAAAAACACTTGGTTTCTAGAATATAGTCACAGAGAAAGGATAATCTTCAAATCATTATATTTGGCCCAATTTTTTATTGTGGTTAGGTCTAATTGGGGTTTAGGAAATTTTTAATAATTTTCAAAAGATATAAGAGAAATTTAAGTAATCTTCTTGAAACTGTATTCATGAATAATCACGCATTTATCTATTTTTCCATCTTTAAAAATTGGAGCAAGGCTGTTTATGTAATGCAGTACCTCAAGTTTTATAGCATCATAATAGAGACCCATAATTTTAATGGAAACTATGTCATATTAAATCATGTTTATCAAAACATTCTTATCCACCTCTCTTATGATGGGATGTTGGTTCTCAATGGTCCAAAACAAGATTGAACAATTGTTGTCCCCTATGTTTAGATCTGTGGCATCAAACTATGTGTCCATGAAAACTCTTCTTTCTTCATCCAAGGTCAAATATAGCTCCACATATTCCATTTAAACACCTTTTCAAGCTACCATGGCTATCAATTTCTCTAAATTTCTTGTTATTATATTATACTTTAGCTTTGGGTTGATTTGTTCTTACACAAGTGATAATTCAACTTTCCTTGGCTTGGTCACAATGAACACAATTAGGGTTCTCACACTTGTTAGTGTTTTTTAAGGTATTTTTAGTGTTTTAATGGTGACAACTAGTTTAATTTGTAGGTTTTGTGCCTTATATATTAGTTGGATTATGTATTTATACCTTTGTATTTCCTAGGTCCATAAAATCTTCAACTTGGCATATTATGCTTATGTGGCTTTAATGTGATATCACCATGGCATCCTACTCATTAATATTTAAGATATGACCATTTTCATTTTTTGACACGTGTTGATATTTTATTGGTTTCAGGTCTTTTGAAAATTCTACTTTACCTCGCACCATTGGATCTATTTGCTTGGATCAATGCAATTCATTGATCTTGATCTAAGAAATTAAACATCATTGGATACTTTGTTATATTCCCTATGTTTGTGACACTTGGCATTTTTGTATTTATCTTGATCTTTGTTGAAATGTCAACATTGATCTCACATGGTTAGATCATTCTAACCTAGATGAATGGACTTCATAGATCTTGATTGATTGGATCATGTTCCTTACTTCACATTTCATTGATTATAATGTGTGCATGAGTTTACATACCATCGATCTTTGAAATATACTTGATATTTAATTTTTGGCTTATGGTCACGTCTCTTGTCATCTCCTCATTTGTTGTTAGGGATTTTGAATTTTCAAATTTCATCATGTATTGTTAGGTCTTGTATAGCTAGGTCAAGACACTCTATCAGATCTTAATTTGAAGAGTGAAATTCCATTCGGTTCTAAATGTTCTTTTTCTTAAATTGTGAAACTTTTCACCTTCTCATTTGTCTAGGGGCTCTATTGAATCTTTGACTTGACACACACCATTGATTGGAATGTATACATTTAGTTGTATACTATCAATCTTTAGAGACATGTTTGAGATTTAATAATCCATTGTGGGCCTAACACTTGGCATTTTCACACTAGTTCTAAGTTCCTTTGAATTTTCAACATTGATTTTTCACTATTGGATCATATTTGGCTGATCAATCCATTCTATCAAATCATCTTTTGCTACATACCATTAATCTTTGGTAGGGTTCCCATGATGGTAACACTTCTCACCTTATCTCTTATTTTAGGGCTCCATTGAAGTCTTGAATTTTCACATGCCATTAGATTAATGTTTCCCAAGTAAATTCATACCATCGATCATGTGCTCAATAAATTAAAACTAATTTGGGCTCAAGGAATATAATAAACTTAGTTTAGAATATTTTAGACTAAGGTTTTATTCATGTTGATAAACATGATAAAACCTTAGGATAAATTTTTTTAGGCTAATCTTTAAAACATTATAAAAGGGACCCCATGAATGATAAAATATATGTCATAAAGTTTTAGCCTAGGGTTTTCATTATATTAATATATACAATTAGAACTTTATGATAAGGTGTTAGGCTAAGCTTAGAACATAACAAAAGGGACCCTACATTAGTTAGACTATGTGGAGATAAAAGGAACAAGGGGGGCTTGGGACATAAAGGACCAATTATAAATTTTTAGACTAAGGTTTGGTCATGTTGATAAGCATGACTAAGCCTTAGGATAAAAACTAAACTAAGTTTATGGTTCAATTAATTATTCTCATGTAAATTGCTCCCACATAAATTTCAATTCAATTCAAAAGGGACCTAAGTTAAAACATTAGAATAGGGTTTTAACATGACTTAAAATAGATTGAATTAATCTTTGAAAAACAAAAGGATGGTAAAATATCAATTTATCAGTGAAGTATAAAACCCTAAGCATGTTCATTCCCAAATGAGATTCCACTAAACCTGAATTATATAAACACATGCAACAATCATTAACAACATTATAAGGGGTAAAACAATAATCATTTGAAAATATGTCAATTAATCCAAATTAGAACCATGTGTGGATGATATTTAGATAAATACAATGTGCAAACATGCTAGTGGTACTCTGATTAAGTGATTTTAACCTTTAAGGTACAAATTTTCATAATTTAAAATAAGGGTCCCCATTTTTTAGAAATAGGGGTATGTTGACCTCAAAAACTAGAGTGTTCATTAGTAATATTAGGGAAACAATTCTTAGTTTCTTTCAAAAGATTATTATTTGGAAAATTTTGTCCCATTTCAGGTGACTACAATAACTATTAGTGAAATTATTAAATCCTTAATGGGTTTAAGGTTGTCATTTGTTTACCATATTTAAGGTTTCCTAAAAATTAAAGAATAAACAAATACATTGAATAGATATAATTATAAAACTATGAAATTATGAAATTTATATATACTCAATTGGATGAAAATAAAAAAAATAAAAAAGAGATAAATGTATTATGACATGAAAAATAAGTAAAAATGATAAGAAACAATCACACCTAGTTATCATATAAATCTATATCTAGAATATGACTATGTATACTTTCTATGTTCTAATCTAGAATTATGAATCTTATAGGTATATTGTATATTTACACAAGTTTGAACTCATAAAATTTACATTAAGTGAACTCACATTGCCAAATCTAACTGTGTTACACCGATTTTGACTTATATAGGTTTGTGTAATATTATATTTGTGATTGGTTTCATGATTGATTTTTTATCTTCTTATATGTTTTCTTCATTGTTTTCATACATGAAAGATCCTAAATTTATAATTTATTATCTTTGACCTCTCTTAGAAATAAAAAACAATGGGTTATGGAGTCATGAAACCATAGAGGTGGAACTAAAAAAGATGCATCCCACACATTGGAGTCAAACCTCCACATAGTTTTGAGTGAGAGTAAATAAAATATCTCAAGAAAGGTTTTTTAACCTCCCTTTCCATATAAGTGATGACATAACTGCATTCAATTAAAAAAATTCATTTTATATAAGAGGGATGATGAGATACCAATATAAACAACTCTATTGTAAATGTGTAATATATGACTCAATGAAGCTCAACTTTAAGTAAGAGGATAGACAAAGATTGATGATTAGATCTCCTCCAAAAATTGATCCTTGATAATAGTATTTTATGTTATTTTCTACGATTCATTATTGATTCCCAATTAAATAATCTAAGATGACTTGTCTATAAAAATTACTCTAGGATAAGATGTTGAGATATATTTTATGACCACATGTTTGATCAAATTTATCATAGGTAGCCTAGATCTCAAAAATCTCTCAAATCAATTGGCACAAATGAAGTTGTTTTTATAAATATTTTGAATATATTAGGCTCCAAACTAACTATTTCAATTTTAAATCTTTCCAATTTTGGCATATTTTTTTAAATTTTGAATATATTTTCATGTTTACAAATAATTATTTATATAGTTTATGATGAATTTTTGAAAACTAATGTTATAACAACAATTCAATATTTCTTAGCATGTTTTGTAGTTTTTTAGGTACACAATAATTTGGCCCCATATTCAATCCCTTGATAGGATGGTTTAGGTAGTATGATATTCCACACACATATGATAGATATTATTTTCCATGTTTCTATTATGTAGTATATTTCTTGTTCTTTCTTTAAAATCACTTAATTCTTGTCTTTTGTCTATAGGTTGCATAGGGTCTTGATTGGATTCACTGCACTACTAAGGAAAGTGATGAAATTATTTCTAACCCATATTTCCCTTTTTGCATGCCACTATTTAGGACTACACCCTCATCAATTAATTATAAGGAATCTTCCCAAGGGGGTAATATGTATGTACCCAAAAATTTCATGGCATGACATTTTAAAATAACATATAATGATGATGAAATTATTTTCTAGTGTATGCTAAAAATAGGTTATCTATAACACCCATCCCATTTAATTTCCTTCATCTATCCAAGCTTAATTTTTCTCCCTTTGGTCTATCCTCTCAATCTTTAAAATTTTCTATGTATGAAAAACTACTAAGGTTTTTAACAAAAATATCACTCTACATTACCAAACCATTTCCTTGGTTTTAAAATCACTGTGATAGTTTCACAAACCACTATGGTGGTTTCACAAACCACCACAATGGTTTCATCCCCATGGGGAAGTTATATCATAAATATTTGGTGATTATATATCATGTTATGGTGGTTTTGTCATGGGGAATGGTGGTTTCATAAATTCCCTTACAAAGAGGGGAAATTTTGTCACCTCCTCATCTTCCAAAATTATCTCCCAAAATCAATTTTTCACAAGTTTTACATGTTGTATTTGTGTTTCTTTCTCTTTATTCCTTGTGTTTTCTTACATTCTAGCCTAGTTAACTCCCTCTTCTATTTTTAATCATTTTGAATCTCTCCTAAGTTCTACTCCTAGTTTGTCTTAGTTGAAATCCTTCATGTAACCTACATTGATCTTATAAAATTAATTCAATTTTGGATTGATTTTGGATTTTAAAATTTGTATTAAACCCAAATTTTTTGAATATTTTCATAGTCACATCCTGCTACCATATTTTTGAAGCTATACCTATATTTTTTTAATTGACTACACCATTGCAAGAAGGAAGTGTCATTGATTCTAAAACTTGATATTTACAAACAATACACTTAGCTAGCCACATATTAGCTAATATTTATTTGGGGTTTTGTCTCTATTATTTGTTTTTATAATTTTCCTAAAATATTTGCCTAGATAAAGGACATAGCATACTGAGGACAACAACAACACATGATGCATGCTATTAACTAATCTCTACCTTGATTAGATTGGAGGCTCTTTTATTTCAGTCTATTTTAATTATTTATATTATATTATTTTAATTCTTATTGTAGTATATTAGATTTATATTCCAAAAAATAATGCAAATTTGATAGGAAGAATAATCATTTCCTTTTCCAATCTTTGCAATAATAGAAAAGCAGCATGTGGCTCTTTATTTTCTTACATTCATTAAATTAATTTATATTATATAATATTTCATTCAAAACATAGGTGAATATTAGAATAATACACACATGTTTTCAGTCATTGTAGAAATTATTTTGTAGTTTTGAAATGAACTCTTTTTATTCACTCTCTCACACACTAATAATTATAAAAACCTAGATAATCCTAGGTAGACAAAATACATTATTTTGAAATATTAATTTATCTTATTTTTTAATAAACTAACAATTTTTTTAATCCCATAATAGCATAAAATTATAATTTAGACAATAATTCTATTCAAAACAAAACATTTTTCATAGCTTGTGTGTATTTAATCTAAGAATATTGAAAGTTTGTTTTATCTTGCATATGAGCAAAATATATTTTAGGAAATTAATAGTATTTTGTAGTTTAGAGTCTAAAGTACTTCTTGAATAAATTTAATTTTGTTAAAATCTTTAGTTTTAACATAGGTACATTCATACTTTATTCAGAAAAGCATAGAAATATCTTCATTTATCTTTTACCTAGGAAAAGTAAAATCAACATTTTCAAAAATTAGAGTATATATTCCTTTATCTTAACTTTCATATATTTAAAATAAATTGGAAAAGTCAAAAAAGTGTATTCTTTCATTTTAGTTTCAGTTATTCATCATCCACAACTTTTAGTTACTTATTTTTAGCAACTAGTTGAACTTTCATTTGAGTTCTGTATTCCCAAAAATAATCAAAATACAAAAAACCTTTCTAAACTAAGCATAAGCACTCTAAAATATTGCTTCAAAAGTATATCAAGTAGTTTCAAAAAACATTTACCAATACAATCTTATATGCTTATAATTTGTATAGTATCCTTTGAATGACACTTTTCAAGACACCTAGTCATATAAGAGAAGGTATTTTCCCTAGTGTTAGAGCACTTGGTCCTATAATCAACACATAATAAAATATTAGTACTAAATTGAGAATTGAGTTTTTTCATACTACAAATATTTCCCATCTCATTTTTTATGCTCTAAGTGACTTAGTGGATTAAGAGAAAATTATAATCCACCAATCATCATCATCATCATCATCATCATCATCATCATCATCATCATCATCATCATCATCATCATCATCATCATCCCATAAAATAAATGTCTCCAATATATAGTGATTCAAGTCTACATATTAACCTCCACTCCCTTTTCTTCTCCTTGAGTCTATCTTCATCATATATCATTCACATTTTTGGATAACATTAACCAAACATAGTCAACCTAATAGAGTTGATCTCATGATTTTATTTATTCAACCTAACCATCCCCATTTCCCTAATTCTAGTATTAATCAAAAAATTTCCCTCTATGTTATCTCAAAGACCGAATAACATTGTAGCTCTATCTTCACTCATCTAGACACTCTCAATAATAAATGTGGCATTGTGAAGGTATTTTCATTCCATCATGACAACCCATTGTTACCACCCATTCCAAATCATATTCCAGCCAATAATTCATCTAATCCCTAATTTTACACATCACCCATCCATTACATCACTTGTCTTGGTAGGACTTCAAGAATTCAAGTGTATAATTTAAAATATAATATTTGCATGCATACATGACCCATATATAAATGAGTGTTTTTTACATATCTAATATTCTAAGGAGGGGCTCAAACATATGTAATTCTCCCTTAGGTTTTGGAATGTGTGTGTATAAGGGTTAAATATACTATATGCAAGGATATAGAATGATCTATCTTGTAATATGAAATTTTTCCTCATGGGATATTATTTGAGTTATTTAGACCTATAATATGACTACTTCTCTAATTCATATGAAAATAGGGAAGGATAGGGTAGTATAACTCAGTTGTACAATTGATTGAGTGAGCTTGAATAGGTGATTGCTTGGTATTTTGTAGATGAGTAGTGAGTGAAATTCGATTATTTATACCACATATTTTGGAAATATCTAATGGTATGGTTAAAAAAACAAATGTAATGGATCATAGAATTTAAAATATTTGAAAATTGGATGAAGTTTTAGGACTTGACACTTGATAATAATTTGGACACTTATATCGACGTAAGTGTCCTTATGTGAGATTTAAGTGTTTAGAAGGCTAAGAATATATTAAGCATATTAAATTGATAGTGAATGATTTATATCATGTTTTAGTTTTTTTAATAGTGTAATATATTTGAATCATCATAAATTATAAGGTCAAAACATAATATAAGTAATTAGGCACATTGAGATCATGAATGTGAGCCTTTCAGTAGTAGTAAGGTATAGAAATAAAGGGTAGATATTTGATAGGTATTTGTATAGTATAAAATATTTTTATTATATATAAATTAGATGTTAGTATCTATACGACCCTTGTTTAACATATTAATTCATAAGGATTAAATCACTAGTTTAAAGGGGGAAAATACAAACTTGGGTGTGTATAACACACCTTGATTTTTATTGATCCCATTTTGAGTGTTTTTATGGTTTATGACTTGTAACCAAGAGCATGTTATAAAATAAACCATTTCATATAACCTAGAATTTTAAATAACTAAATTGCTTGAAAAGAAAGAGAGAAAGGAAGGAGTACACCTCTGTGTCAATGAAACCATGTTTTCTTGTGGTACTTTAAACTAGAAAAAATGATTCCTTATGAAGCATTGAAACTAAGAGAGGTTCAAAATTGAACCTTAGAGAATTTAACATGGATGTTTTAAGGTAATTATTCCCCAAATATAGTATAAGGGCGAATTATTACACATCCATTGAGATCATTGAATCTCAATCACACAACTCAAGTGATAATACAATAAGAGCCAAGTTAAGTTGTATAACTAACTCAACTAGAAAATTGGAAGTAGTGTTTTTTCATTGAGGGTGTTGAATATCAACCACACTAGTCAAAGGAGTTAGCTGATATAGATATAAAAGGATTAAAATGGTGTTTCTTAGTGAAAGTGGTGTTTGTTGGTAAAGTGTCGATGCTTCTTAGTAAATAAATTTGAATATGTTTTGGAAAATTTTGGTGAACTTGCATGACATAGGAATCTATGATGTGTCTCAATATCAATTATATATCAAAATGTAACTTATGCTCTATAATTATGTATAATGGGTCATAATTATGGAAAACTATATCCCAAATATGGAAAATTTGGTGCAATGTGTATAGGATTCTTACCCAAGTGTATATATTCATCATGTAAACTATAATGAAACTCTATAAATTCTAAGAATTTTATAAGTATGGAATTAATGTCTCTATGGCATTACCCCATTAATATCCCCCTTTGTGGTTAGTTAAATAGAATTTGGTAGCTACCTTGCCTCAAAAGGATAAGATAACTATATAACTTATGTATTAATCATGTATCATATAGGAGTAAAATGTCTAAGAAGCTATACAAATGAAGCTCAAAGTATGTGATTAATAAAATTTATAAGATAAATGATATGTATCATTGAAACATATATAAAGTAATAATACATTCTCATCAAACAATCAAGTACACACACATGAGCACTCAATGTCACACAAGAGGGGTCTAATGATACCACAAACAAGGGGCATATTCAAATGTCACACATTAGAATGAATGACATATTTAAATCTACATATATTAATATAAATAAGCATATAGTGGAACATGGACCAATAATCAAAGAACATGTTCAAATGTTACACAAATAAGACACTATCAAATAATAAAAATAAATTCAAGAAAGTGACAATGTGAATAAATTAAGTGTAATCAACAAACATAAGCATATCACACTAATCCTTACATATATGTTTTAAATAATGTCATGTAACATATAATATCAAGTAGAATATAAAAGATGTAATCATGATTATAATCATGTGTAAGAATTAGTATATAATATCAGCATGATAATGTAAAGGTGATCATAAAATAATATAACATGTATGAATTATGATCAAAGAAGCATATACCCCAAACATAGTTTACCATGTGGGAAGAGGAAAGTTACAACATCTATATGTGGAAGTATCATTGGTCTAGTGTATACCTATATCACACTTAAGTATGTGTGAAACATATGTATATATAAATGATATGATATATATACTAACATAAAGTAAACAAACAGATGCAAAGGAGATAGTAAACATGTGAATGCCAAATATTTTTGTATTTTTTGAATATTTTTGTATTTTCTTGAATGTTTGATTTTTTTGATTTTTTAAAAAGTAAAAAGGTCTAACCTATGGTCCCGTGTATAAAATTCTCATAAGTAACTCTAAAATCAGAATATGGTACATCAAATTTGTGATACTTCCAAGGAGAATGTATAGGTGTTATATCTAGAACTATAAAATTTGTAGTACTTTATGTATGTCTCATAGGACTCTATGGATTTAAAGAGGTGATATGACTATTAAGTGTATCATGTTATTTTATCAATGTGATGCAATTATTAATATATTTTACCTCTTTCTCACTAGTGATTCTATTTGTTTTTTAAATGTTATTCCAAGATGTCTTTCATTTATCTTTTACAATATGTTATATGTCCTTTGCCTTTACTGATATGTCATTACTTGTATCTTTTTATATGGTAGCTGAAGATATAATTCATTTTTGTTACTTTTTATCTAAAAACATTCCTTATTTGTAAAATTATGAAAACTTTCCTTGATTATCAAATGACATGTAACCTTTGTTTCTATCATCCACTACTTTTATTGAGAGTAATCATGATTTTCAAAGCACAACATTATAAACATTTGGATTATAAGTAACATAAAAATTAAGAGAACATTATTTTTGAATAAAATGAAATTATTAATTGAATTTATCCCATACATATTGGAATTACATTAGTTTCATCCAAATGTTGAAACTTATTTTAAAGAGAGTTAAGAATGACAAACAAAAAATTGTATATTTATAGTCCATAACCTTGATATCTATAAATTTATTTCCATCTACATGAGTATTGATACTAAAAGTGCCTTGATATGAGGAAAGGATTTTGATTTTACCCTTTTTAACTAGATTAATAACTTAAGCATTTTTATCATGATATTTTTGTAACATTGTTTTCTCTAGATTTACCTTTTGAATATTTTCTTGCTCTAATTTGTGCATTTTCAACAAATTTTACTATGATTTATCCTTTAGTAAACATATTTATTGTTTTTAAAATTGTGTTTTGGGAGCGTAACTAATAATTTGAGTGGGTTTTTTGAGTGATTAATTTGTTATAGGTTTACCACTATCAATTTTCATTTTTGTTTTGCGATTCAAATCCAAAGAAAAATTTGTATGACACCCATGCATTCTATGAAATGCACAATCATATTTTGATATCTTTATAGGTTATAGAGGAGGTAGTTTTATCCCATTATTTTAGGTAATTTATATTATAATTTATCTTAAACTCTTAGTATCACTTGATATAATATTTAAATCACTTATTTTAGATTTATTTTATTATAGCTTTTCATTTTGATATGAAACATTTTTAGGGCATGATATTGATAGATGAAGAGAAAACACATGATTAACACTATCATATTTTGGACTCTATAGGTATTGAATATAATTTTATAATAATGTGACCTTTGAACTAAATTATTTTTCAAATCTTTAATGAACTTTCTCATAGTGATGATTTGATATGTTAGGGATTCACAAGAACAAACCCTAGGTACTTCAAATTGAATATGAATAAACACACCATCTAGAGGAGATGTAGGAAGTGGATGGATTTTAGAAAGGATATATTACTTACATTAATTTAAAACCATAGGATAGGCCATCTTTCCCCTTATAAAAGTGATAGTTTGGACCTAGTTAGAGGGATGGTAGCTATCACCATCCTTAGGGTGAGGAGAAGGAAGATGATCAATATTATTGAAATAAAAGTTGTAAAGAGAAATTAAATTCATATCTTATTTTATAACTCTCTCTTTATATTTACTAATTTGATTACTTTATTTTATTATATATTTGATTGATTTAATAATGTATGGGAAATAACAAACAAGTATTACCATAATATATTATGAAATGAAATAAGTACTAAATGTATCCATATTAAACATGATCTATTACTTTGTAATAAATTAAAATTAATTTTAAGATTGTAACAATTTATAAATAAATGAGGAAACCCTAGGTCAAACTAGGATTTTGTACAAGAATACTTAGAAGTTGGGTTCACCAAATGTTTAACCCTTTTTATATGCATGTTGTTTAGGATTAAATAGGTAGAATAGACTATACACAAGGATGAATAAAACTATTATAGATTAAACAGATTAATTAAAAACTTAGATAAATTAATACTGTTAATTAAAATGTTGAGTTATGCTAAATATATAAAGTACACTCAAAATAATAGTTTGATTGAATAAACATGAATAAGAGATAATACTTAGCTTATTTTAAAATGTGAAAGAATATATAAGAAATACATAGGTGTAAATAGATAGGGACCATATCAAGATATAGTTGTCAGATTATGGAAATATTGTCTCTAGAGGCCTAGATAATTGTGTCAGTGTTGAGACACTTACATTGATATATGTGTCCTAATCTCAACAGAACTACCTAGTTCAAAATATTTATATTATTTTGGAGTGACCACCTAGAGATAACTTTTTTTGTCTCCTTTATGTTGATGTTTATTCACATGTTTAGACTATCAATGATTGTATGTGGATTAAACCCTAGATCTTCACCTTAGGTATTTGTACCTTGAAAAAAATGGGTTAGTGGTATCATAGTGTCAATTTGACCACAAGAACCCCTCTTTTAATTAGAATTAACTAAATATACAATACTCCAAATATGGTCCTAGACATATGTAGTTCACCCCTAAGTGTTAGTTTCTGTGTATAAGGGTGAACTATATTATATACAAGGGAATGCAATGATCTAGCTTGTAACTTGAAAAAAACTAATCATAAATTATTATTTTAATGATTTAAAAATACAATATGAATTATCCTATGATTGACATGAAAATAGGGAAGAATAGGGTAGGATAACTTAGTTGTACAATCGATTAAGTGATCTTGAATAGGTGCTTTCTTGGTATTTTCTACATGAATAATGAGTTGTAGGGTAAATTTTAGTGGCTAATTTTCATTAATTCATGAATATTTTAGTTTTATAAGTTGGCAATGTGAAATTTGAGGGGTTCACGACTAAGTCAAAAGTGAATTTGATCACATTCACCACTATATTTACTATATAATCCTCTAACCACTGATCTTCTAAAGCATATCTACATTGTTGTATCCCATCAATGCTAATGTTGTCTACCAACATAGTTATCTCCCATCTCTAACTATATCACCTAAAATCATCTATGGTGGCTATCAACATTCAAATCACTTGAGAACATCTGTGTCATTTGACAATATCCATGCATAATTTGGTTGTGTTTCTAAATCATTGGTAAAACTTAGGAAGTCACTATATGAATTAAAGAGCTAAAATAAATAGGTCATGGGGTGAATTAAAAATGACATTAATAACTTTAATAAACCTAAATATGATTGCATATTTACATTTCCCTCAAATATTTATGAAATTTAAAAAAAATTAGTTCAATCAGATTTTGTATGCAAATGTTATGGCCTCCAAAATTTGGTAGAACTCATGTTAAAAGAACTTCTATATGTTATATGTTTCAATGTTAGTTATGAAAAATTTTATTGTTCTTAAATTTTACATACATAATCATGTTGTTGGTGGATGCCAGTTGTTATAATATGAGTTCTACCAACTTATAGATGCCATAACATTTGCATGCAAATTTTAAATGAGATGATTTTTTTTAAATTTCATAACTCTTCAAGGGGGATCTAAATATGCAATCGTATTTAGGTTTAGGTAAGTTTTTTTGCCAATAATAATTGGCATCCACTAGTGAAAGTAAATCAATAAACATTCATATAGATGCACATTGGTGTTTACAGAGACATCTATTACCACCATGCTTGTGTAGAAGCATGTCAATGTATCTTCCATGCCTCACCATATTATGCCTTTCAATTAATTTATTTTCCTAAACAAATTCTACTTAATTTTTCCATACTTTTGAAACTCATTCTTATATTTTCACCTTAAAAAACCCATGTCATTTCTATATGGGCCACTAAAATTTACCCTAATGAGTAGTCTTTTATTTATATTAATACCACACCTTTATGAAATATATCACATAAGATTAAATAAAATAAATGTTATAACCCATAGGATTAAAAAAAATTAGATCAATTTTTAGGAATGACAATAATATGGACACTTGCCTTGACACAAGTGTTTGGAAGATTAAGAAGCTGTTGAGGATCTAAAATTAATAATGAATGATATATATGAGGTTTTTATATTTTTTTCTAGTGAAAGAGATATGGATCATCATAAATGATATGGTCAAACCATAATATAAGATAGAAGGAATAATGAGATGCTGAATGTCATTCTTTTGGCAATAAGAAGGTCTAGAACTAAAGGGTAGAGCCCTAATAGGTACTTGTCAAGTATATAATATTTAGATGATATATAAATCAAATTTTAGTATCTACAATTATCAAGTGGGGATTTTACCATGTATAAATTTTTATTTTATTTTAATTTTTTTGGCCTATATAACTATTATCACTTAGATTTACACCCCTTAAGGAGATGTCTCAGCTCTCCTCATCTAAGTGGCACAATGGAAACATCTCACTTGCTATGGTTAATTAGTTGGTGAGATGAATCTCTAGAAGGGTTATTTGCCTTGAAGCACTCATACACTTATTAACTTTGCATGAAAAGTGTTAAGAAGATAAACTTAAAAATCTTAAATTTGATTCACAAATATTTAATTTCCTCCTATTGACTAAACTTATACTACTTCGATCAAATCAAACCTTCGTTCACACATAACTCACAACTCAAGATAGATTGTTACATTAATGTTTCATATGCTAGGTTCAAGAGGTATATAGATGTTTAGGAGGGATAATGAATGATAATTTAGAGAATAAAATAATAAACCACTTATAAAACTCTCATACACTAAGAAATAATACTAAAAAATACTTGCAACAACTACTCTTCTACATACTTGGTGGAAAATCAAAGACAACATGCTAGAAAACACCATCTTTTACTAGACAATATCAACAATATTTAGAACCAAACTTAATTATTCAATATGAAAGTAGAAAAAATCACTTTTTTATTGATTCAAGAGATATTAAAATACAAAATTGGATAGGGTTTCATAATTAACCAATGGAGGCCGCTCAAAAGAGCCAAAAAAGTCACTACTTATAGCATTTGGGAGAGGGACAAGATAAGGGAAATCCAAAGGTAACTTGGACACTTGTCAAGATTATAAAACAGGTCATATATGCATGAAAAGGATATGTGAAATGAAACATGCAAGGTTAGGAATTACAAGTGTCCATACAAGGCATGAAAATCTTGGAAAGTGGCATGAAATTCCTTATGTTGGCTTAAAATACTGCCTTCATCATTCATACCTATTTAAACATCTCAAAACTAACTAGGGGAATATCTAATAATTTGATTGAAAGGGAATGGTTTCTTCCATTCTTCCCCATGCACTGATTACATTCTTAGTCATCTAGAAACTTTTAAAAATGAGCCATTACCATCTATAGTCTAGGAAAACTCGTCTTCTACACACCTTGCACACTTGGATTCCAAAAGCTATTAGTTTTCCATGAAAATTAATAAAAGGTATTGGATGAAATTTTTTAAGACTCTACATGGCTTTAGAGGCATCAAGGACACCTTAAAAATACTTCCACTTGAAGTTTTCACCCTTTTCACTATCATGTTCACTATGCCAGTTTTCATTAGCTGAGATAAGAGCTATGGTAGGCACATTTATGAGTTTTTATGAATTATTAAATGGACATGGGGAGTTATCTTAAGTCTCTATGTTCCTCCCAAAGTTGATTTCATCTCTTGAAACCTCCTATAACTTGCATAATGCACAAAATATTTAAGAAAATTAGTTTTATAACCTGTTCATATGGATTCCATACAACTCATCCTAATGGTAGGGATATTTAATTAGTATTATATTTCCTTAAATCATAAATATAGGCAAAATATGCCATTTGTGTATCTTTCCAACTTCATTTCTTTTAGTGGGTCACTTCCAAGGGTTTAATAGGGTTTTAGGTCCATTTTGTCCTTAGGCTTTATTCATAAAGCCCTGACATTAGAATTTCCAAAAAAATCCAAAAAAAAATGTTAAGTAACCCTTATAAGATCTCAAATCTCCATTATCCTCCATGCACATCCTCAGAGAAGATATGATCATTCAAAACTAGCCTATCAAGCTTTTTTTACATTTTGTACAGGCTTAATCTGTCTTGAAGTCCAAAATTTAATTTTTCATGGATTTACATATGTCCTAATGGATAAAAAATGTCTAAATTCATCCCATTAACATGTTACAAATATCTATAAAACTCACCAGGAGATAGAAGTGAAGTTGGACCCCTAATTGGCTCTAGGTCACGTTAAGGCCTAATAGGCTTAGCATGCACCCTAATACTTTTGACTATTTAGACTGATCTCTGATGGTTAGTCTAGTTTCTCATGATTTTTAATACCAATATTCACCTTGGATGGGTTTAAACATCACCAAGACACCATGTTTAGGTCATTGTCTACTTACTCAACTATAGGTGAGCATTTTCCTAAGAAGGGACACTTATAGGTGTCCATGGGGCTTGAAACATTATACATCAACATCATCCTAATTATTTTCATGTTAAATTTTACATAATTCCATAAATATGACCATACCAACCATGATATTATGTTTTTTTTCAACCTTTGGTGTTAATGGCCACTCAAAACTCAATAACCTATATATGTGAATATAGGGTTTTAATGTTTTAAAAGGCTTCTTTGAGGTCCCAAAAAATTAGGCTCCATAAATCTTATTGGATTCATCATTACCATATATCTTCTCCATGATATAGGATATAATATATTTCCATTATTATTCCTTAAAACTCTTTTGAACTTGTTACAAGATATCTACAAAAGGGCTTGAATCTTTGTTTTCACTTTTTAGGGAAAAGATCCCTGAATCCAATCCTTGTTACTTAAAAAATAATTTACACATAATTTTATCCTTTTGACACCTAAAATAGTTCTTTAATGATCAACCAACATGTTATTATTAAAGAGGAGGCCTTACCATACTCCAACCTTTCGCACAAGCGCCTTCATGGCTCTGTGGTACCACTTGTAGGTGGGCATTTACACATACACAGGTAGTACACACAAATTTGGAAAGTGATAAAGAGATACATATTAGTGATTAATATTATGAAATTAAAAATATTTCCAATGTACTCTTATAAATATATGAGATTAAAACATCTATCAGACTTTCCATCTCAGCATGATGTCATCAAGGAGGCTCATGTAGGTGTGAATGAGCTATATGCAGGTAGTAAGCATGGAATGGAGAAAAATATGTGGATGTATGGCCTCATGAACAACTATAAATAATTTTAAATCCCTATAATTCATTATTTACATTAATTATATCTCAATACAAGCTCCAAAACATCCATTCCAATGAGAAAACCTCTTGCAAACACCAATTATAGAGTAAACAGGGATAGCTAATGACTATTTGGTGTGATGAATGAGCTTGAAACAACCTTTCACTTTCCAAAAAAATCAAAATGAAATATATTAATATCTTAATAACATATAAAAATTAATACCCCCTCATTACAGTTCTATGAAAAAGCTATACAAGTCTCATACATGTGACTACAAGTGGGATTGAGTGAAGAGTTGCCTATGAGGAATGGTAAGACTAAAAGTTACTAAAATTATGGTGTGATGAATCCAAACATGGAAATAGTTGATAATATTTCCACTATACCTATATAAAACCATCTTATATTCACATGACACCTCTATAGAAGACCAACATTTCACAATAAGGAAGACCTTGATTGAAGTTTTCCAATGGTGATACCTTCCTGAAACATGAGACAAATTGCTCATCAAAACACCATGAAACATGAAAATAAAAATTAATATAATTTTATAATATATCAAAAATCCTATGGATTCAACATCACCAATTGGATTATATAGACTTGTCCAAATTAGAGCAAAACCTATAGCGTACAAGAAATAGTGAGCCAAAAAACATAGTTAACTTGTTAGAGATGATTCATAAAGCATGGTTAACCAATAATTGTAATATTTTTATTTAAATTAATCTCTCATAGTTTAATACCACCTCCCAAAGGTGTTTGACCTAAAACCTCTTCAACTATCCAAACCAAGCACAAACCTATTGATCACTTATGTGTGTCTAGAAAGGCAAAGAAGGAGTAGAATGGTTTTAGTTAAAAATTGGAACTTATATATTATTTAAAACATGGAATTTAGTATATTTAATATTAAGATACATTACATAACCTTCTCACACATTTCACCTACCCTTATGGGCCATACAAGTGCCAAACTCCCCTTTTTTAGTTGATTACTTTATCTTCAGTTAGATAACCTGCAAGTTTTAGATGAGACTAAAATTATTGATATAGAATCTGAATTATTGGATGTTTAAAATTAAATAAAGACACTTGGTAACCTTTAAAACCATGCCACTTGCATTTATGACCCCTAAAAGTCTTTTAAATGACTCAAAGTGACATATAGATTAATTAGACCATCATCAAGGCTAAAGTGGAATTAAATTACATAAAAATATTTATAACATACATTATGAAAAAATATTACACCCTTAAAACATATAAAAAACCAATTTTTTTCCCATAGGGGTCCAAATTTGACCTTGAAGTTAAATTTGGTCAACAAACGGTGACTCATAGGGATAGTATGCCAACTATACTAAAAATTAGTAGTGTTATATATCCATGGGATAAGGGAGTCAATTAATTATTTAGTGAAAGTAGTAAATAATTCCTAAAACACATATAAAACAACCAAAACACACCAAACAAACACAAAACAAATCAAGACACCAACAAGACTCACACACGTGCATAAGTACTTAGGGAAAATAAGAAAAACAATAGCTATGTACAAGAAGAGAGGAGAACCTTAGTAACAATGTTTAAGATATATCCCATTTAATGGGATATGAAGCTCCTCTCCATCCAACTTTGAGATTTGGAAAGCATTATGTTTCTTACATTAAGTGATGACATAAGGGCCACTCCACAAAGCATCAAACTTTATGTGTTTTCTAGGCTTAGCTCGATCTTCATCAAAATTTATAATGATGTCCCCTTCTTAGAAACTTCTTAGCATGGATTTATTATAAAAATATATCTTTATTTTATCTTGATGAGCTCTCATAGTTTGCATATCTTGATCCCTTATTTATTTAAGCTCCATCAACTCACACAACCTGACTTCCATCTTTTCATTTTCCATCAACTCCAATTGGTAAGTGAGATCCAAAGTTGGTAACTCAAGTGAAATAGGAAATATATCCTCTCTTCCATAAACAAGTGTATATGGTGAGTTTCTAATGGCTCTTTTGGGGGTGATTCTATTATCCCAAAGAGTTATCTTCAACTTGGAATTCCAAGTTCTTTGGTTTTCCTCTATTATCCTTTTGATAATACTAATTATATTCTTATTAGTGGACTCAGCTAGTCCATTCCCTTATGGATAATAATTTGAGGAAGTACTAATATAAATCCCATGTTTCAAATCCCACTCACTTGTCTTCAATCCAAGGAAATCCAATTCATCATTTGAAATTATTATTGAAGGAACCCCAAATCTTGTCATTATGCCTTCATAGAAGTCTAAAACTAAACTTTAATTTTATTCCTTGAGAGATACATCTTATATAAATCTTTTAAAACATTTTTTGGTATTCAACACCCACTTGTGACTAACACTAGAAGGTGGGTTGATTAAGCCTATGAAATATAGACCCCATTGCATAAAGGGTTGGTATACTTGTATTATATGAAGATGTAAGGCTGCAAGAATTTTCTTCCCATCAAAGAGGGAACATTTATAACATTTCCTTACCCAAGCATGGGTGTATTTAAAAAAACTAGGATAAAAATATCCATCTCTCATAATCCTAGTAGCTGTGGTTCTTGGAGAAAAGTGACCACTAGCTAGTCCATCATGAAACTCAAATAATATCTTCTCAACCTAATCTAATTCAACACATATCAATAGTAAAATTGATAATTCATTCCTAAACAATACTTCATAAACAATTACATAAGGAATAGATTGTAATTTGAATTACCTTTTTTTGGCTCTATCTAGGCCATATGGACACTCACCAGTTTGATGATAATGGATTATCTCTTGTGTCAAAATCCTTATTGATGAAGATTCAGGTGTCATAGGATCATATTTAAGAGTTGGAATATATTCCTTTTGTTTCTTCAAGTCTGAAGCAAGGTGCTCACATAATCTTTTCCCTTTCACTAGCTTACTTGTCTTGATTTCTACATCATACTCCATTACTTTTGTAATCCAACCATCCCTTTTTCCATTAAAATATCTACTCAAAAGGAATTCTTTGACACTATAATGAGGTACCAATATATTAATATTTTTTTTAGATAACATATTCCTAAACTTATTTAGACTTATAACAACTAAAATTACTTGCTTTTCTACATAAGTGTATCTTACCTCATAGCCTTCCAATCCTTGACTAAAGAAGGCAATAGGTTGATCCAAGTTTTATTAATTCAATTGAGTGAGCATGGAGGAGATAAATTATTCATTACCAAAGGTATACAAGTTTAAATCCTTTTATAAATTAGGTTTTTTAGGAGTTGGAGCTTGAGCAAGAGCTTGCTTGATCTCTTCAAAACTCTCTTTCCTTCTTTTTGTCCAAGTAAATACTTCAAATTTCCTTAGCATAGAGGTTAGAGGCTTGAATGAGTTAGAAAAATCAGAAATAAACCTCCTTATGAAATTTATTTTTTTAAAGAAACTTTGTAACCCTGTGTTGTGTTTAGGCAAAGATAATGCCAAGATTACACTCACCCTTTCAAGATCTATGGATAGGCCTTTCTTTGAAACAATGTGTCCCAAGATTTTTCCTTCATGGAAAAAAAACACACATTTATTTGTATTGAGAGAGATTATAAACTCTCTAAATCTCTCAAAAATATTCCTAAGATGATTTAAGTGATCCTTTTCATCCTTAGAGAAAATTGTGATATCATCAAGATACACCAACACTACATCATTTATTAGACCTTGAAAATCCATATCCATTGCATGTTGAAAGGTTACACAAGAATTAGACAAACCAAAATTAATTTTACTATAAGAATATGTGCCCCATTTATTAGTAAATTTTGTCTTTTATTGATCCCCTTCATCAAATTTTGATTATAGCCTGAATATCTATCAAGAAGTGATAACCTTTCACTACCTACCACAACTTGAAAAATATGCTCCATAAAAGGAAGAGGGTAATGGTATTTAAATTAAAATCTTTTCAAATATATAAATTATAGACATAAATTTATATCCCCATTCTTATTATTTACTAGGACTAAGTTTTCCAACCAAGATGAATGCTTAATAGGAAAAATGATCTTAGACTCAATCAACTTTGTAAAATCCTTTCTCATGAAAGGCTCAATCTTAGGATTTATTGGACTTTGCCTTTTCTTGATAGGCTTAGCATTCTCATCTATCTCTATGGTATTTTTAGATAATTTTGGATTAAAGCCTTTTAAATCACTATATTCCCATGCAAAGACATCAAAAAACTCCTTGCATAATTAAATGAAATCATATCTTTCTTTTGTAGTGCATACCTTCCCAAGAGAAAACAACTTATCTCTAAATATTTGTACTCTCTCATAGTTTTATTACTTAGTATACATGCTTACCTTATCCTTATTTAAATTATAATCATCATTGAAGATACTCTCAAGTGTGACTAAGCTTTTAGGGAGCTTGTTTGTCTTCAATTGTATAATTTTCCCTCCATATTGTTTTTGTAGTTTGGACTGATTCTTTGAGGAAAAATAAACATCCTCTTGTAGAGAAATATATATTTGTTTGTCACTATAAAACACTTTCCAATTAGTGAAATTATTAGGTATAGAAGACCTTACAATCAATTTGAGATGAGGCTAGTTCTTATCCTCTCTTATCCCCTTTGGAACATCAAACTTAGCTCCAATTGTTGCCAACCTATCAACCTATTTATTATCCTCTCTTGGTATAGATTTAATATTGAAGGAATTGAAATACTCCTTAATATCCCACACTATATGCTTAAATGACTTAAGAAAGGAGTTATTAGTCATATTTTGAGCTCTCACTTTATTCACAACCAACTCACTATCACCATAAACTTGTAACTTTTTAACACCTCACTTTCTAGCCCACTCAAGGCCATGAATGAGGGCCTCATATTTTGCCACATTATAATTACAACTAAAGTTAAATCTAAAATTAGAGTAATAATTTTCACTTGGATGGAGAAACTAACATTGATCCACCATTTGATCTAACCTTGTTTATTAATCCATAAAATAATAGCTACCATAAACCATCCATAATCTCATTTGGCATGAAATATCCTTCTTCATGAAGGCAATACACTCCAATACAAGCTTCCTCCATGAAGTTTTAAGGATCATGTTCAAAGTGTTCAACTCCCTATTCATCTAGATAAAAATCAAAAACTCCTACAAGAGAAGAAGTTGGAGATTGATCCATGTAAATTTCCTCCTCATCAAGAATAACATAATTGAAATTTGCAAATTTAGACATGTATGGATATAAATTATTGTGATGAATAGGATATGATTTAATATTTACCTTGGTACCATAATTTGTCCTAAAAACCATGTATAACTAATTTGCTGCCAAGTATCCACCTATCTTGGCTATACTCTCTTGACAAACAAAGAGCAAAGTGTGGGGGTAAATATACAACCACATCATGATGGATTTAAAAATTAAGACACTCATGTAAAATCAAATTCAAATCCTTGACTACTCCCAAGGTCTTTGCTGGTGACCCATCCATTTTTAGAACTCCTTTAGCCATTAGTTCATACTTGAGGCATACTATCTTAGCTATCTATGATATAATTGTGATCTAAATAATCACTAATGATAAAATATAGATAAAAATTAGGAGTATTATAATTTTTATTCACTTTTCCATCAATGGGTTGAGTTTCATTCACCAAAACAACATTTTTAGTCCTAGCTAGTCTAACTTATTTACCTAATCCATGCAATTTTTTTGAAGGATATCTTTTTTTCTTAGTATTTTAAATTAATCCCACAATGAAATATTCATGTGTATATTCTTAGTTTGATAAAAAAACATTTATATAAGGATTATTCATTTTGAATGGCTCTTTGGAAGCACTAGTACCTTGTGGTGTAGCATGTGAAGATGGATGTGTAGGAGCTAGTCTTAAATTCTAAGATTTATGATTTTCCTACATTGTAAGAGCTGAGTTAGACCAACCTACCATTGGGAGTGATGGAGGAGTCAAAATAGGTCCTTCATTTTTCCCTTGTGTCTCTTCAACAACCCTCTTTTTAGATATAGTATTAGAGGACACACTAGCATTCACATTGTTTGAACTTCCCAAATGATTCATGACACAAAATTCCCCCTCTAAATGATTCATAAAATTATAATAAAATTATTCTTTTCCATTTTTTATTTCATTTTTAATTATAACCTAAAAAGTGGGAACTTGAGGTGCTTAACTACTTTTCATTGTCATGGCTTGACTAGGGATTTCATTAGCATATGTAACTTGGCCTTGATTTTGGTCATAGGAAGGATAGCATGGTTTTTTTTTTTTAAATTGTTTTGAGTGGGAAAAATATATTTAGAAGATGATGGTTAATTGTGGTTGAAACTTTGGTAAGGTCTATCTTGAGTTATTTGACCTTGTCCTTGATTGAGCATTAGCTTAAAAAAGAGGCCTACCTACTTACCCGAATTGATTGTAGGATTGATAAGGCCTATAATTTTGAGCTTATTTTATTTTGAGAGAAGCCAATTCATTAGTAAAACTTTGAATCAAACTCTTGACTTCATGAATCACATTGGTATGGGTAAGGGCAAACTTCTCTTAATTATTAGGCAAAGGAGCTAAGGTAGGTGATGTAAGTTAAATAAGAGGTTTCAAATCAAGAAAAAATGGAATTTATGGTCTAAGAGAAATCATCCTTGCTTAAACAAGATGATTCTTAGCAGTAATAGCTATATCATAGGCACTAGGTAGTGTATTCCCATCCATGGATTGGATCATCATGGTTATATCACTATTCAATGCTTTTAGGTAATATAAGAAGGCATAATTTGGAGTAGTCTTTTAAAATATAGAGTTAAAATCATGCATGAACTCTTGAGTAACCCTCTTGATAGTAGTCAATTTATTAGCTAGTGAAAAATAATCATTCTTCTCTTCAAACCTCTTAGACAATAGATTTCATAGTTCATCCCATGTAGCAATATAAGTCTGAGGTAGAGTTCCATACCAAACTAAAACTTTCTCTTTGAACCATAATGTCAATATCTTAATTTATACATTCTCTTGAGTGATATTATGGATGTTGAATAAGGTTTCTATGTTTATAATGTGTTTAATGGGAGTAATAGGACCTTCTCCACTAAAATATGGAACACTTTTAAGGGTTACTCTAGGAATTTGGTCATATTGGTCAAGATTCAAAGGATATGATCTAGTGAAGGATACAAAAGGAAGGTTTCTAGCCATATTTAAATGTAGATTATGTGTATTACAGGTTGAAATAAGTAGAAACTTAGAATTTTTAAACATCAACTCCCTTGAATAAGGATGAGTATTCACAAATTTGAATCTTTTGATAGAATAATAAGGCAATTGCATAAACTCAAAAGGTATACCTTTAGTAACAGAATTAGTAGTCAACTTTGGAATAGAAATTAAGGATTGATCAATAACCAAATATTTGTAAACTTAGTGGAGTGTATAGGTACTAAATGTATATGTTCTTGTAACTGCAAATATGCCAAGACTAACACCAATCTTGGACAATCTTCTAGTACTTGGAGTCCCACTCAACATTCCAAAAACTATTATCACTTAGATTTACACCCCTTCAGGAGATGTCACATCTATCCTCTTTAAAATTTTACAATGGAAACATCTCACTTGCTATGGGTAATCAATTAGTGAGATGAATCTCTAGAAGGGCTAGTTCCCTTGATGCACTCTTTGAAGCACTCTTTCACTTATCAACTTTTCATGAAAAGGGTTAAGAAGACAAACCTATAATGATAAATGGTGATGAAACAATATTTAATTTCATCCTATTGACTTAAATTATAATAATTAGAGCAAATCAAAGCTTTTTTCATACATAACTCATAACTCAAGATAGATTGTTAAATCAATGTTTCATATGCTAGGTTTAAGAGGTATATAGATGTTTAGGAGGGATAATGAGTGATAATTTGGAGAATAAAATCATAAAAAACTTATAAAAATCTCATACACTAAAAAATAAAACTAATAACTAATTGAAACAACTACTCTTCTCCATACTTGGTGTACAATCAAAGACAACATGCTAGAAAAGACCATATTTTACTAAATAAGATCAACAAGATTTAGAACCAAACTCATTTATGCAGCATGTAAGTAGGAAAATTCACTTATTTACTACTTAAAGATATATTCAAATATAAAATTGGTGATGTTTTCACCATTAACCAATAGAGGTTTCTCAAAAGAACCCAAAAAGTCACTACTTATAGCGTTTGGGAGAGGGGCAAGACAAGGGAAGTCCAAAGGTCACTTAGACACTCATCAAGTTTTGAAAAGAGGTTAAAAATTCTTGAGAAGGATAATTTAAATGGAACATGCAAGATTAATAAGTACAAGTGTCCATACAAGGCAAGAAACTCTTGGAAAGTGGTATGAAATTCCTTGTGTTGGCTCAAAAAGCTCCCTTCATCATTCACACCTATTTAAACATCCAAAAAATAACTCAAAGAAGAAATAATAATTTTAATGAGAAGGAATGGTTTCATACATGATTCCTAATTCATTAATATATTCAAATATAAAATTGGTGATGTTTTCACCATTAACCAATACAGGTTTCTCAAAAGAACCCAAAAAGTCACTACTTATAGCGTTTGGGAGAGAGGCGAGACAAGGGAAGTCCAAAGGTCACTTAGACACTCATCAAGTTTAGAAAAGAGGTTAAATATGCATGAGAAGGATAATTTAAATGGAACATGCAAGATTAATAAGTACAAGTGTCCATATAAGGCATGAAACTCTTGGAAAGTGGTATGAAATTCCTTGTGTTGGCTCAAAAAGCTCCCTTCATCATTCACACCTATTTAAACATCCAAAATATAACTCAGAGAAGAAATAATAATTTTAATGAGAAGGAAGGGTTTCATACATGATTCCTTATTCATTGAGATATTCAAATACAAAATTGGTGATGTTTTCACCATTAACCAATAGAGGTTTCTCAAAAGAACCCAAAAAGTCACTACTTATAACGTTTGGGAGAAGGGCGAGACAAGGGAAGTCTAAAGGTCACTTAGACACTCATAAAGTTTATAAAATAGGTTAAATATGCATGAGAAGGATAATTTAAATGTAACATGCAAGCTTAATAAGTACAAGTGTCCATACAAGGCATGAAACTCTTGGAAAGTGATATGAAATTCCTTGTGTTAGCTCAGAAAGCTCCCTTCATCATTCACACCTATTTAAACATCCAAAAAATAACTCAGAGAAGATATAATAATTTTAATGAGAATTAATGGTTTCATACATGATTCCTCATTCATTGATTGCATTTCTTGTCATTTGGAAACTTTTAGAAATGAGCCATCACCATTTGTAGTTTAAGAAAACTCTTCTTCCAAACACCTTGAACACTTGGGGTCCAAAATTCATTAGTTTTACATGAAAATTCATAAAATTTAATTTATGAAACTTTTAATGACTCTCCATTTCCTTAAAGTCACCAAACACACCTTAAAAATACTTTCACTTGAAGTTTCCACCCTTCTCACTATCATGTTCACTATGCTAGTTTTGACTTACTAAGATTGGATCTCTAGTAGGTACACTTAGGAGTTTTGGTAAAGTATTAAATGTACATGGGGAGTTATATTAATTCTCTATCTTCCTCTCAAAGTTTATTCCATTTCTTGAAACCTCCTAAAACCTGCATAATGTACAAAATAATTAATAAAAGTAGTTTTATACCTTGTTCATATGGATTTTGTGCAACTCATCCTAATGGTAGAGATATTTAATGAGTATTATATATCCTAAAATTATCATTATTATAAAAATATTCTATTTTAGTATCTTTCCAACTTCATTTCCCTCATCAGGTCACTTCCAAGTGTTTAGTAGGGTTTTAGGTCCATTTTGTCCATAGGATTTGTTCATAAATCCATGACATTTTAATTTAAAAAAAAATCCACAAAAATTATGTTAAAACCCCATAATAACCTATCCAAACTCCTTTATCCTCCATGCACATCCTTAAAGAAGATATGAGTACTCAAAACTAGCCTATCGAGCTTGTTTTTCCATTTCTTACAGGCTTAATATGTATTAAAGTCCAAAATTGAATTTTACATGGATTTAACAACATCATAATGGATTATAAATTTATAAATTCATCCCATGAACATGTTATAATTATATATAAAACTCACCAAGAGTTAGAAGTGAAGCTGGACCCCCAATTGGCTCTAGGTCACTTCAAGGCCTAATAGGCTTAACATGCTCCCTACTAGTTTTGAATATTTAGATTGATATCTCATGGTTGAGATGGTTTTTTATGATTTTTAATATCTCATAAAATCCCAAAAATTCATCACACAACTTCCCCAACACTCCTCATTATTTCTTCTCATTCACCAACTAGGCCTAATTGTAGCTTGTTTGGTTGAGGTGTGTGCAAGAGTGTTTTGGCCATTTTGAGAGGATTGATATTTATTTAATGTTTTATATCACCTATTAACATTAAATACACATAAAAATATGTTTCTTTATGTTCCCAAATATTTTTATCAATTTTCTTACCCTTTTTGGCTTCATTTGCTTGTTTTGACAAAACCCTGATTTTCCTGACTAGCTAACCTTTAAGATAAAATAATGAGATATATCCCTCATATTCAAGGAAAATTGAAGGTTTTATTATTTTAATTAGTTAATAATTAATATTTTTACTGAATTTATAATTTATATTCCCCCACTTAGGCACATAACCAACTCAATTTGCCCATAAAGGCCTCTAAAAAGGACTATTTTTGCATTTTTCACTTCCAACTAAGAATGACCTCTCTAAGATAAATACAATGTTATTATGTTTATTAAACATTTTATTAACCTTAAATTAATTCTAAATAAGCTTTAAATTCATCAAAACCCCTCTTCTCCTTAGATTCTACATCCTTACCCATTGAGTAACTTAAGTCTCTTAGTGCAATTTTATAGACTATCATCTTTTAGCTAGTAGGAAGAGTAGATGGTCAACTTGAAAGGAGTCATATAGTATGTGAAAATAAATTATTGACCTATAATGAATAATTTTAAGTTTTTTTTTAGACCTTATTTATCTTCCTTGTTGTACTCTTCTCTTTACCTTCATTATGATTAGGCACTCAGTTATAGGTGCATATAGGACCTTAAGAAGTCTATGTAAGCTTATTTTACATATTAAAAATCTTATATAGGTCATCATGGTCATAATTAAGTTTATCATAGGATTTTTTCATCATTAAAACTCTCCTTTAACCTTTATATGTACTTTGAGCTCACCAAACTGAGTTCTCCCTCTTGACTATGATACCCTACTTCTTTGATTCCTATAAGTGCACATTTACCTAATTAGACCTTGGTCATGATGTGTGAAGACCCTAATTTAATATTGAAATTTACCTATAATATTATCATACCTATATTCACCTTTTATGGGCTAAAACATCACCAAGACACCATGTTTAGGTCATTGTCTACTTACTCAGTTGTAGGTGAACATTTTCCTATGAAGGGAGCCCTGTAGATGTCCATGGGTCTTGAAACAATATACATCAAAATAATCATAATTAATTTAATTTTAATTTATAAATGATTTCATCAATAGGATAATTTAAACCATGATATATGTTTTGTTTGAAACCTTGGGTGTCAATGGCCACTCAAAACTTAAAACCTGTGGATGTGAATGTAGGGTTTTAGTGTTTTAAAAGGCATCTTTGAGGCCCTAAACAATCAGGCTCCATCAATCCTCTTGGATTAATCCTTGGCATATATATTCTACATGATATATGATATAATATATGGCCATTATGATGCCTCAAAACTATTTTTAACCTTTTTATAATATATCTACAAAAGGGCTTGAATCTTTATTTTCACTTTTTGGGGAAAAGATCCCTGAATCTAGTCCTTATTTATTCCAAAATGATTTACACCTTATTTTGACCTTTTTACACCTCAAATATATTTTTCATGATCAACCAAAATGTTATGATTCAAGATGAGGCCTTACCATACTCCAACCTTCTATACAAGTGCCTTCATGGCTCTATGGTACCATCTGTAGGTGGGCAATTGCACATACATAGGTAGTAGATACAAATTTTGATAGTGAGCAAGAGATATGTATTATTGATAAATCCTAGGCCCTTACCAAGTTTTATAATGTACTCTTATCAATTTAGGAGATTTAAACATCTATTAGACTTTCCATCTCAACATGATGTCATCAAGGAGGCTTTTATAGGTGTAAATGAGATGTATGCAGGTAGTAAGCATGGAATGGAGAAAAATATGTGGATGGATGGCCTCATTAAAAAATAAAAATCATTTTAAATACCAATAATTTATTATTTCCATTAAGGATATATTAATATAATCTCTAAAACATCCATTCCAACAAGAAAACCTCTTGTAAACACCTATTACAGAGCAGATAGGGATAACTAGTGACTATTTGGTGTGATGAATGAGCTTTAAACCAACCTTTCACTTTCCCCAAACATCCAAATGAAATAATTTCATCTCATTATATCTTATAAAAATTTATACACCTTCATTACAATTCTATGAACAAGCTAGAGAGGTCTCATAAATGTGACTACAAGTGGGATTGAGTGAAGAGTTCATTATGAGGAATGGTAAGACTAAAAGTTTCTAAAATCAGGGTGTGATGAAACCAAACATGGAAAGAGGTGATCATATGGCCATGATATTTTTGGAACACCATCTTCTATCTACATGATACCTCTATAGAATATTGACATTCTACAACAAAGAAGAACTTGATTGAAGCTTCATAATGTTGACACCTTCCTATAGCATGAGATAACTTTATCATAAAAAAACCATGAAACATAAAAATAAAAAATAAGATCATCTGAGAATAGATCCAACATCCTTTGGACTCAACATCACCAACTAGATTATACAAAATAGTCTAAATTGGAGCAAAACCTCTAGGTTGTAGGAAATAATGAGCAAAAAAACACTATCAACTTGTTATAGATGGTTCATAAATAATGGTTGACCAATCCTTTTAATATTATTATGTAAATTAATCCCTCTTAGTGTACTACCATAGCCCAAAGGTGTTTGACCTAAAACCTCTTCAACTATCTGTACCAAGCAAAACCTGTTGATTAATTCTGTGTTTAGAAAGGCAAAGAAGGAGAAGAATGGTTTTAGCTCAAAATTGTCACTTACAGAGAATTTAAAATGTGTAATTGAGTCTAAGGAAGTTTAATATATTTTCCATGACCTTATCCCATGTGTCATCTTCCCTCATGGGTTGTACAAGTGCCAAACTCCTCTTTTTTAGTTGATTACTTGATCTTCAATTAGATAACCTACAAGTTTCATATTAGACTAACATTAATGATAGGTAATATGAATTATTAGATGTTTGAAAGGAAATCAAGACACTTGGTCACCTTTAAAACCATGCCACTTGCATTTATGACCCCTAAAAGCCTTCTAAATGACTCAAAGTGACATATATATTAATTAGACCATGATCAATGTTAAAGTGGAATTAAATTACATAAAAATAATTATAAAATACCCAATGACAAAATATTAAACTCCTAAAACATCTAAAAACCATGTTTTTTACCTATAGGGTCCAAATTTGACCTTGAAGTCAAATTTGGTCAACAATAACCTAGTGTGCACTTGAACATGTAGGCCTATATTTTTGAGAGATATTTTTAAAAAATAGTTCATTTGGAAAATTTCTAAGAGTATTATTTTAAAAATTATCATATTGATAACTTTACTAATCAAATAATAGACCACACATCGACTTAAGTTTGATAAGATAGAACAAAATGCTAGATAAATTACCAAGACATAGATTGGGTAAAACATTCACATGTTTAAATAAATTAGGAACCATTTAATTAAACTGGATCATTCAATTAAGAATGATAATTTATACCCTCTCAACACATGCCTAATCAAAAAATCTTAAGTTGTGACCCAAAACCTATTATTAATATAAAACATTACATTTAATAATTGTTCTAAAGAGATGCATCTTTTGAGGGATATCCTATAGAATGCACCTAAAATCACTACCACTCCAAATTTAAAGGGAAGTGTATGCCTTAAAAATACATGTTTTGGAAATAAATTTTAGATTGGTATATGAATTTATAAATTATATTCTTAAATAAGTATAAGCTATTATGATCTCCATTAGGTCACCTTTATTGAAAATTTAGAACTTAGATAGAGTATCTATCAAAGTGTTGAAGATTGTAACCTTAGTTTTACTAAGCTTAACCAATAATTTATGAAGCTCAAAAAATCAAGTTAAATCATCTATGTAAACCCTTAATGTTAATTAGAAAATATGATCACATCTTTGGAAAAAAATAATTTAATAGTTAATATATGATACATGGTACAATCATTAGAAACATGATTATTCATGTACAACAAGTCCTTAATCTCATCTATTTATATCCCAAAGAGAGGTAATCCTTGTTTGAATTCACTTATATTTATTTTAAAAAACCAATTAATTGAAGGTAAATTTAAAACTAGCCAACCTTCATAGAGTGTAATGATGGTAGTAATAAAGAGATCTAAGCTACCAATAACACTAAACCTCTAGAATAACCAATGCATGAGAATAAATACAAAATTATTTATTGGTATAAAAATTAACCAAATTATTATAATACTATTGAATATCTTCCTCAATGATAGTTCTAATATTCATAAAATATCATTGATAGACTGAATATCTATCCTAAATATAATTTGTCCTCTCATTCTAAATTTACCACTCTAATAATTCGAACTTCATAATTTCCAACAATTTGGTATTAAGTTTGGAAAATGTGTCCAACTATGATGGTTATATAATTATTTATTCATGTTCCATGTCTTGATTTTTGGAAGGGGTGGATAGTTTATATTAACAAAAGAATGAATCTTGTGAAAATGACCACATTAAATTTATATCAAATGGAAAATACAATAAATTTAGTATTATACTTATGAAAGTCAACATAAATCCCCTCTTAATCTACTAGTATGCTCATGTACAAATTATAGATGGATTTCATAATTTATCCCCCAAAAATAAGAAAAGATGAAGCTATAGGAGAGGAGACTTGAACAATAGGATGACCAAGAATATTATAAATGTAATTAGCATAGAATACCTATTTTAGGTAGTCAATTTTTTAAAGAGTGGGCCTTTTTTAGGAGGAAAGTATAAAAAAAGTTCTTAGATTAATTTCAAGGGAATCATGCATCTCATGTCCCAAAGATTAAAAAAATGTTTTTTTCATTGGAGGAGAAGGTAGTAATACTCATTTTTTTCAAAAAACATTTTTTTTTTTTAATATTTATTTATTTTTAAAAATATTTAAATTTTTGAACAAATTCTTTTACCCAAAAAAATTTAATACTTTTGATAAATATTTATATATTTTTTAAATAGTGGCCATTTGACCATGTAGGCCACAATTCATTTTATTTTTATTTTTTTAAATGATTGCATATTCAAGTGGATGATAGACAATGTTGGCCAATTTGAGTTTTTCCAAAATTTATGTTTTAAAATATTTTTTGACCTCCATGATTATAATTAATTTAGTGTAATACATTGGTATATACATTACAATTCGCAACCTAACAATACTATAGTATTTAAATTTTTACTAATCAATTATGGTTTTTTCATTCACTATAAAATTGAAATTTGAATAGTAATGTTCACTATTGTTTATTTAAATAACAATACTCCAAGTATAACTATTTATAAAAATATCACTTAAAATATTTTTCTAAAATTAAAATACAAATATAATTTCTTATTTTCTTATAAATTTATTTACAATTATTTGTAAGTATTTCTCATTTATATGGAATCTTAAAGGAAATAAATGTTATAGTTATTTTTATTACTAGAGGTCACTTTTAAGGTCAATATGTGTTTCTCCTTACCAATATTTATTATTTATAATAAAGGTGTTTTTTTATTATTACATATGTAGTTTTGTATTTTTATTATTGTCTTTATTTTGCCTATAATATTTCAATTTATTTATCATAGTCATTTTTTCATGTTGGAGGTTTGTTGTGTTTTTTTATTGAGATTAATGGGGGGAATTTTTTGAAACAGGATCCCCAGAGGCTAGGATTAATACAAACAAAATAAATACAAAGGTCTGCAACAAACTATGAGAGAAGCAAGGACAAAATGGACCATAAACAACCTAAATATATCCCATGAATAATATAAACAATAACAAAGGATAGATATAGAGGGACTAGTTCCTAATGTAAGTCTAAATTACCTGAGACATCCTCCTATAAATTTTTCATGTTTTTATTATTAGCATTAATTTGAAACAAAAATTTATCTTTGTCCATGACATATTGAGATCCACTACATTGTCCCTGATTACCTTTACCTTTCCCAGATGTCTTAGTTTCAAATAACTCCCCAAGATGAATTTTGATTTTCTCAACATTTTGAATCCCTTCATACATGGATGCTTTATGGAAATTGACTAATAATATACTATTATTCTTAATCTTCTCATTATTAATTTCCAAGATATCCACTCTAAATTGAAGGCTCTATAATTATTGCTCATTCTCTTAGGCCAAAGAGACTTGATTCATTCTAATGTTATCCTACTGTAGAAATTTTACCTTACCTTTATTTTCCATGAGATCCCTTATAAACCAATGCATTATATTCTTTTGAATATCTAATTATTAAACCATATTATCATAACTCTCCTTTCCCTTGAGGTAATTGACAAGGTCGATGATGTTCTCAATCATATCTTTCTATGTCTTGTCCTCTACCATCTTACCTTTCTCTTTGGAGACATCTTTAGACTTTTCTTTCTCAGCCTCAAGAATCTCATTCTAAGCCAACATATCACCTTAAAACTAATCCTTATTCCCCCCCCCCCACAAGAAAATATATGTCATCTTCAACATCGATAGAATCACCTATCGAACATATAGCTTTACCCTACTTGCCTTACTTGCCCTCTTTCTCCTGAATATCAACTACAAACTTTGACACACTTTCGAGTCATTTTTTGATATTATCAAGAATCTTATTATATTTATCCTCAAAGGCATTGGAATTATTTTCAACAAGACTAATGGGGTTATTTTCCTTAGTAACTTTGTTCGAGATCCCAAGATATTTAATCCACACATTTTTTATTTTCCTTATGTCAATCAGAATACTCTCTGCATATTTCTTTTGAGGTTGAGAAATAGTTGGGTTAATCTAGTTCATACCCTTATGTATAAGGTAAATCACCCCTTCATTCCTTAGGGCCTAATAATTACCGTGTTTGAACTTTAGGACTGAGACTTTAAGAGAATGTAAAATGAAAAAAGGTACACTGAAATGAATGTCATGCCTAAAATAATTTAGCATCTTCAATAAAGACCATTTAAAAATTTTGTACCTACCTTATAGGGTTAAAAATTATAGCATATGGTAGGTGAACTCAACAAATGGCTTTGGAAATGATTCTTGATCAAACCCATTATGCAATAATCCTAGTTTTTCCTTTTCTTCCAAGAAAATATCCTTATCCCTTTTGAAATATCTACCCAAATTGTAGATTTTAGTCTCCTCTATGGCCAAAATAATTATATGAGCAATTATTTCCTCTATTATTTCTAAAATAACTCCATTAATAGTGATGGTCTTATCTTCGTAAGCCTTCACAAACATGATCAAATGTGCCTATTGTGCCCTTCTATCTTCTCCATAAAGCCTACAAAACCACCCACTTGTAGAGCTTCCCAAATTCACTCATTCCTTTTCACTTATTATGGAATTATTGGTTCATTTTATTAGGAATACCCATACTAACCCTAGGATAGCCAATGAAAATATGAAAAAAAATCCCATGATGGCATTTTTGGAGGTTTGTTATGTTACCTAATCAATTTTATCATAATATAGAAATAAGTGGAATGTGTAAGGAAAAAAATAATGATTCATCTTATTTCCTTATATGATTATAGTATAAAAAATAAATTTAGATATGTATTAAAAAAATTTATACTCTCCATACAATGAAGAAACCTTTGGATAAAATTACCTCACTTCAACTTCTCTTACAATTTTGTAGTGTCTCACTAGTTTAAAAACTTGAAAGAGTTTTCATATTAGCGAAAGAATGAAAATCATTAATTACATTATCTTTAAATATTATGGACCTAATCAGTAGTTTAAAATTGATCCCATTATTAGATACATGCAATGAATTAACATGCTTAAGATATTGATTTATTATATAACATTTAATATAGTTAGACTGGTTGATCTTTGACATCCACCAATGAGTACCATAACACTATGCATGTTTATCCTATCACTCATATAGTTTAATATTTTATCTCTTCTAGATAATTACATCCTCATCACTTTATGATGTTAAAACATTGATGCCATTTTTTCTTGTTGGATCTTTTGGATTACTAGTCCTCATATCATGATATAGGTAGCATCCCCTCTAATGTCCTTAACGCCTTCCATAATGAAAGTACCAATGTGGATTAAAAAATTCATCCCTCCACACATTCATGATCTCACCATGATGGGGTGGATCTTAATCAATATGATCCACAATCATTTCAAAATAAGGGGTCTTAACTATATTTATGAGCTCCTAGTGGGACTTCCCACCCATTTTTGTCTTACTCACCTCTATCTCATTTAGAAGCCTCATCTCTCCCGATTAGACTCTGCATTCTCAGTCCCAATGGGTGGTGATAGGGATCAACTAGAACCAATCTCATGTAAGGAGGTCCATGAGTAAAACAAAGTTTGGAATAATCTTAAAAAGGAGGGCCTCACAAAATTTATGGAATAGGTCACTAAGCATAATGCCAAGATTGCTTGAGACTGTGTGGTAGCTTAGACAAAGTAGAAAGTTTCTATGCATAGCACTACCATTAATGTTTCATAGGAGTTCATCAATGATATCACCACCATGTCATGCACATGTGCTAATGAATTCAAGGATCAGTTAAAAAATAAGAGTCCCTATACTGGTTCTTCAAAACAAATGATTTTATGTAGACAAACAAGAAAGGGTTCCCACGAGCTGACCTTTTGCATTACTGACCAAAAATTTTCCTTCAAATCATGTGATATATGACACTAGAAGGAAAATATAAACTAGTCTTCTCTCACCATTTCCTAATTCTAAATCATTTTATTGGGTATGAGATTAGTCTACCCTATTTCTTACTTAATTTCCTTGAGAACACTATCTTGCTTCACCAAGTTAATGATACCAATCCCATTCTACATCAAGGCTAGATCCTCCTCCTTATTAAGAATGACCAAAAAATTTTAGGCTGTGAGGTTCCCCCTTGGGGTTCCTCCTCTAGGGATGAATCCCCAGTGGAGGATCCTATCAAGGGATCCCACTAACCTTCTGACTGCATCCCCTAGAATAACTTATCATAGTTCCCCCAAATGAGCTCCCTCTCAAATTATTGTTTATTCCCAAACCAAAACCAATTGAAATAGAGACCACTTCAAAATCAACCTAGAAAGGGAAAGCCATGGTTATAGAGGAGTGGAAAGAAATAAACAACTACTATAAAACTTTAACTTAAAGGTGTAATAAGATGGTTTTAGCTTGGCCAAACTTATCTAGGATTGTAATGCACTACACAAATAGGGAAAATAAATTGTCCATCCTTTTATTTAGTCTACTGAGGCTAAAGTTTCAAAGGACAAACTAACCATCCAACAAAGGACACTACTTGAATTGAAGACTCTCAGGAGGGACCTTCCCCCTAGTTCTACTAGTTTTTCTTATTTTTTGCTTATGTTCTAAGTTCTATTTTTTGCCTTTTGGCTTCTCAACCCTAGTTGGCCTATTTAAACTTTCGTAATGTACTCTTGTGGTTCCAAATTCCTCTAAAACCTAGATTTTACCATATCAAAAAATATATATATAAATATTAGATCTCTATTACATCTACTTGAATAAATTAATGTTGATATATGTTTTGTGATAAATAATTTAAAAATCATTTTTATAAGTATCATAAATACTATGATAGTATAATTCCCATACAAAAAACTAAAATTGGACTTCTTTATTTTGGGAAATCATGCTTTATTCATCTATAAATCCCAAGTGTCAATGATTTTTTTAATTTTCCATTGGTTTAAGAATTGAATTTATTAATATTAAGAAGATTCAATAATTTACTAGTATAAGGAAACTTAGGGATATATTTATTCTAATATTAATAGTAGTATATGTGTTATCTAGTTTATATTTTATCTTTTAATAGTATAGTCACTCAAATTTGTTGATGAATACTTGATAATGTTTTAGATTAAGGTAAAATCAGGTTTTGAAGGGACCCAAAAACCCTTTAATAGAATCAAGAAAGATAAATCTTTAACAACCCCCAGGAAAAGCATTCCTAAAACCTACTGAAGAACAGTATATAAAACAGGTTTTATAGGGGCTTGAAACCACCAATATAGACCAATAAAAGCATCTAGGTTTTACAAGGACCTGAAACCTAAACAAAACAAGGCTATATGAAATAAGTACCCAGGTTTTACAAAGACATGTAACCTTAAAAAACTTTTACATTCAATAATAGATCTCACATTACAATGTCATGCAAACACAAGGAAGGTTTTGAGGGAGCTGCAAAAATGCAAACCCCCATCCCCCAACCCCAACCACTCTTTCAAAAAAAAAGCCCCAGATCCATCACTGCCAATGCCCATTCCATCTAATCAATCATCTGCCCATTCTCTCCCTCTGCTAAGCTTAGAGGATACACTGCCATGGCAATCAAAACTTCATTGAAGAAATCCCTGACATCTTGAATCACTTCAACATGAGTCACGACCCCAGCTGATAGAATGTGATGGTAAATAAATAGATCTAGTCTCCAACCCTAAAATGCAGCATCCTCAACCCTGGACCTAGGGTTTCAGCAGAACACAGAGGAAATAAAGTTTCCCCCATTCATTCATTATTTCCTTCACAAACTAGATTAGAATGGCAGTCCAACTCAGGCTGGAAATCCAACCCATGTTCCATTCATAATATGAAAATACAAAGTAAAAATAAATTTCCACACAGTAATAGATCTCCATTACAAAGCTGTGCTACTCAACAACAGCCGCTATGGGGAGCCTCACAGGGTACTCCCCAAGGCCTAATATATCCTCATGTTCAAAAATATACTTGATAATGTTAGTTTTGGTCTTATTTCACTTTAATTGACTTGAGCACTTAATTTTGACCTATTTTACTACCTCACTCTACTCTACGTTACTATAAAGACATGTTCCTTTATAAATTGTTATCTTATGCATAAATAAATGTTGTAAACTATTTAAAATCTAATTAAACATATATATAGAGATCATAGGACCCCAAACTTACATGTTTCCCTTAAGGACAATATCAACCAATAGGGTAAAATTATGTTAGACATTTTTTACCTTTATGGGGTGATCTTATCCTTAGCCCTTTTAACATTAATTTTCAAAATTTGAGATATAACCTAAAATTTGGTCCATATTTTTAGGTTATGTGACATGATTTTTTCCCCTTTTATATTTCTATAAAGGCATAAACAAGTGACATATTATTACCACTAGAAAATTTCAATACAAAGGCACTCTTACACTATTACACATTTAGCAAAACTTCCCTATTCTTTCCATTTATAATTTTAATTATTTGAAGTAATTATTAGCCAAGTAAAGATCCTATTTTATCCAAGCCAAAGGAAAACATGATCAAGTATTCAATCCATCTCTAGATGCATTCATGTAGTCAAAGGAGAAAATTACACAAAACATCATAAGTGGGATAACTACATGGTCTTGATTTCACTCTTTAGTTTATTACATATGTAGTCAATGTTTAGTCATAATAGGGGTTATTAGGGTCATCTTCACCTACTGCACTCCCCCTTTTCTATTTCTATGTTTTCATTTATTTCAATCCCTATTCAGGTTTCAACTAAGGTAAATTTTAATATCTCGTATAATAAATCCCCTTGGATTTTATTGGATTATTTATAGATGTCTATTTCAAAGACATGGTAATTATTATCCAGTTATGTATTGGTGTGATCATGAATCCAATGGGAGGAGAGGTATGCAACCAAATGTATTCAAGACCAACTAATTGAATTATGCAAATGTGTATGTGTGTGTCTATATATATATATATATATATATATATATATATATATATATATATATATATATATATACATATATATACATATATGTATATATATACAGATATATATATATGTATATATATATGTATGTATATATGTATATATATATATATATGTATGTATATATATGTATATATACATATATATATATATGTATATATATATATATATATGTGTGTGTGTGTGTGTGTGTATATATATATGTATATGTATATATATGTATATGTGTATATATATATATGTATATGTATATGTATATGTATATATATATGTATATGTATATATATGTATATATATATATGCGTATATATATATATATATATATATATATATATATATATATATATATATATCTATATATATATGTATATGTATATATATACATATATATACATATACATATACATATATATATATACATATATATCTATATGTATATGTATATACATATACATATACATATACATATACATATATATATATATATAGTGCAATTGTCCAGCTACAGTTGATCGGTTGTATTTCATATGTAGCCAGCTAGTTTTATTCCATATCTTCCCATCAACAAAATTTTTTAGTTATTGGGTATCTTTCCTATAAGTTTTAGGGTAAAGGAAAAAGGAATACAAAAATTCCTTAAATATAAATATGATTTCATATTTGGATTCTTCTCTAATATTTATTTAATTTAAAAAAAATCATATTAATCCAAATCCATATGTTACAACCTCAAAAAGCTGGCAACATTGAAATTACATATACAACCTATTGTTTGCATTGCATATGAAGTCAACTAGTTTAATTTCATATGCAACTAGCTATTATATTACATATGCAGATGATTGGTTGTAACCCAACTAACGAGATATTATAGCCATCCATTTTCATAATTAATCCAATTGTATGGTAGCATATGTAATGCAACCAACCAACTATAAATGCAATGCAACTGGTTGGTTGTATATGAAATATAACTTCTACCAACTTTTGGAGACCATAAATTTTATATACGGACTTAGATTGAGATGATTTTTTTTCAAAATTACATAAATATTCAAGAATAATATAAATATATAATAATATTTAAGTTTATGGAAATTTTTATTCCCTTTTTCCTTTTACTCCACAACCTATTTATTTTAGCTCTTCAATTCACACATGGAATTATTGAATTATATATATATATATATATATATATATATATATATATATAAAGGTGACATAGGCCTTTTTTTTTCAAGGTATTATAAACATTGGGTGAGGTGACCCAAAAAATAATTTACATTTTAATTTTTTAGGTGATTCAATTCTATGTACTAACCCTCTAAAAATTGCCAAAATCAATTTCCTAAAAACTAGATATTCGTAATTAATGAATATTTGCCACTAAAATTTACCCTAGTTTAAACTTTGAAGAAGTAATTTTCAAGTCTTTTGTGCACATCCAAAGGTAAAATATTTACACACATTCATGATTTAATTTGTTTCAAATGATTATGACATGAATTCCTAAATTTTTAGTAGAGGATAAGATTAACCAACTTAGGAATATAGTAATAGTAAATCATATCCTAGTTGGATGATCCTATCCTTCAATGGTTTCAGTATTAATCTTATGCATTTACATAAGTAGTCCCTATTATTCAATTTCAACCACTTATCAATTTCACACAATCAAATATTAAAAATTAAATAACCAAGTCTTTTGTTTTATTTAAGTTAGTCTTATTTCATTAGATTGTACTTTATCAAATTTAGTATTTTTCATTCATACTAATTTCCATTAGTTTATTTTAAGCATTCTCATATATTATATTTAATTTATCTAAATTAGGGTTAATCATCACATTAATTTAAAATTTTGATCAATCATATTGGTGAACCCACTTTTTATTATAACATTGCTTCAAAATAAATTCCTAGGGTTTAGATATATTCCTAAACATCCAACACTACATTAATGTTCTTTCAACATTGGATATAATATTTAATCCTAAAATAACTTGTTTTAGACCTTATATTCAATCACTAACACTGATAGAACTTTATTTTGACCTCATATTTTATATCTAACACTAAAATCACTTTCTTTTGACCTTATATTTTAGGGTAATTCAATAATATTCATTAAAAAAAATCCTTTTCTAAGACCTAAATTTTAGTTTTTTATTGCTCTCAATAACCACAAGTAAAAATAGATAATCTAGGCCAAAAAATAAAAACAAGGCCAAACCAATGGTGAAATGCAATAAAATCAACATAAAGAAAAAAACAAAAGGTAGAAAACAAAAATAAGAAACTAAAGATATTTCATTTATATGACCTTTCCCAAAAATATCATGCCCAAAAGTAGAGTTTATGGAACTACCCATTAATAGGAAATAAAAAATACTCACTAATTAAATAGCTAAGGTTGAACATATTCATACCTAAGATTTTATACGTCTGGTAGGGATATTACGAGATGGGACCTCATATTTATGCTAATGTTACCATTTTAACTTGTGGAGACTATCCTAAAGAGTTCTATATATGATTTTCTCATGAAAATTAAACAAATACCCATTATTAAATTAGATAATTTACTTACATTTAATTTGTAAAAATTATTTGGGATGGGGTTTTATAAATACCTATGCCCACAAAGTTAATTAAGATAAGGTGCAAGGGTGGGTATGAACACATACCAGAGATATTGGAACACCCACCCTAGAAAATATATGTTCTTCAAGGTAGACAATTGCCAACCTAATTTTCAATCGATCACTTTCTCTAAGTAATGTTGTGGTAGCATCCTTAATGTTATTTTCATCATCTATAAGGCACATGATCTTTTATTCCTATGATAAAGGATTTCTTGTTTTTTAATTATGTCTAGAGTAAATGAGAAGTTTCACTAGATCAAGTCATCTTCAATTTTAACTCTTGTTAGTTTCATTTATTTATTTGAGCCACTATGTTCATGATTATTCATTTATATATTGAATACCTCCATTATTATCAAGATTATTGGAGTGATGCACTCACATCCTATAGGATGCTGCACATGACTTATACTCTCTAATATAGGGGCAAAAATTTGATGTTCATCCTCTTTCCACTTACCATCAAATATGTGTAAATGTTGTTATTTAGTGGTGAGTAAACTTGTGACTACATATTTCAAGTCTATGAAAACTAGATCAATATTAAGGTTACCTTGAAGTGATATATATTCCATTTTGAGCTCATTTCATTCATATTATTCCCATGGACAATCATGTTCATCATTTCCTTATTTTTTTAAACTATCTCCAATGGTAAGAAGAGAGATAAAATGTTGTAATCATAAAGTTAATATTCATGAATCATCTCTCCAAATATAGGAATTTCAACATATGATAGGCTTGTTTAATATGCATAGAATCCATATTATTTATCTAATTGGTCTAATCCTTCCACTTCTTTTTCAAACTAATGACATGGAATTTTTGAATTATATTTTTTATGGTAGCCCCTTGATATTCATATTTTCATCCATTTAATTTCATAGATAAACTACTAAAATTTCACCATCAAGCTCATCATAGTCACTACTCTCTTGGAGTAGTTCTTACCTACTGAATGGAACACTCTCAGCCAACATGACCACTTCAACATTAGTCTCATTTCCACATTCATAGATATTGAATTACATACCTAAGAATGTGGTATCATAGTTTAATCATTTCTTTACATGTTGGTAATCTCTTTTAATAAATTACACCTGATTAAAAATAACACCAAAATATGTTTGATCACTAAAACAAAGTAAAACAACCTACTTATTAAATGCTAAAGTCTCATAAATTCATATGTTAAATGTGTTAACAAGGTTATCATTCATCACAAGGAAGTTTATTTATTTATAAGATTAAGGAAATGATTGATTATAAGGAACAAATTAGTCTTTGGTTTGACTATATGAAATTAAATCAAAGGATTTTAGGTGTAACACATGGTTGTTGTAATGAATAAAATGAGTTAACCCATATCCATGTGGCATTTATTATTATTTAATAGTGAAGGCTTATTGATAAGTAAATGATAAATAAATAAGATCATATGGAGTTCTTCAGATAAGCATGTAATCTAAGGAGTCCAACATTTTCAAATAGATTTCAATAGCATCAATATCTATTTGCAATAATGGTTCTTTCAAAATATTTTATAACTAGTAAAAGTCAACATTGATCGAGTTTTTGGGTTCAATAAAAACCCTATGGGATGTATAAAAATTATAGTAAATGGCATCAAGGTTGATGGTCATGCTAAAATTATTAACAAATACATTTTCAAAGGTATCCCATGAGGTGATATATTTCTACATAAAGTAAAGGTTTTAGCCATAAGTAACCTCATCCAAATAATAAGGAAACATCAATAAGCAATGTCTTTATGTTGGATTTGAGTATGAATAATTGCATATTTTAATAATTTAATGTGCTATTCAACACTTAGAATCCCATCATGTGTGTATTTAGTAAAAAAATGATCTAGATTATTAAGAAATTCATGAGTTGGCCTTGAAATGTTCATAGGGTAGCCACCTCCACCAAGATAACCAAAAGCCATGGGTGGATTTACGATTTCAATTTTATAGTTTTAACACTTCTAATGCTTATTTTGGGTAATGCCTCTAAATTTTTTAAGTTTAATAGTTATTTTATAATATTTATTTTAGGCCCTCCTTATAGCATTAGTTTATTTATGCATGTTTTAATCACACAACAAGGTGGGGAAATCATAAAGGATGTGCACAAAACCAAAATAAATGATAATTCACAATATTAAAAACACACCCTTATTCTAGCATTAGTCTATTTAAAGGTCATTTGACACACCAAATTGATAGGGATGAGAAATATCTAACCTATCCTAAAGGGAGATCTAGAAATATCCCCAAGGTTTATATCTTCTAGGTCTTAGTGGACTGGGTAACATAGTTGATCAATGCAAACTATTCCAATACAGAGGGCCTTTTTTGGTTTTAAACTTAATTTTAGTTTTAAATTTAACACGTATGAGTGTAATGTAATTTTAAATGGCTTTTTTCATGTGGTTTTTAATCACACTTCATAAAAATGACAAAACATGCACAAATTTACCATAAATGAAATTCAGCATGTTAAGATTTAAAAATAGGAAAACCACTAATTTTAGACATTCATTCCATTACATAAATACAATAATGTATAAATTATAATGGATGAAAATTTTAAATCAAAATACAACATTTAAACCGAGATTACATTTAGATCTTATTAAACCTAGCTAATATATTTATAAAAAAGTGAAAAAATAGGAAAATAAATTAAAAAACATGTTGTGATGAAGACCATTCTAAAAAATCTAATTAAATACACCCATGAAGCCAATCTCTTATCTATCCAGTATTCACACAACCATGTACAATGATAATGTAAGAGTTTAAGGATAGAAAATATGGAAATAAATATAACACCTCCATTGCATATATGCACAAAAAATGAACATAAACTTCCACTATGTTAATTAATAAAATATTTTCTTGAATAACACAATGTTTGAATGGTTAAAATAATTTGATACAAATTTTTATATCATAATAGCAATGGATCATAAAAGAGAGAGAGAATACCCTATAAATTAATAAAATGCATAAATTGGTCCACAATGTCTCCCCATATGCACTATGAGCTAGCCCTTTGAAATGGACTTCGGATCTCTACTTATATAAAAATTGGTCATTTAAGGGAAATAATTTTCCCCCCAAAACCAAAAAGTCACTTTAACTTTAATTTATTAGTGCACTTTCCCCTCAAATCTAAGTCCCTTACACTTTAATATCCTTTACACCTAAAAAATAGAAAATAAAATATAATTTTTGGAGTAAAAAGACTTTTAAGCCACTAAAATGCACTTTCTAAGAAAAACTAGGAACTTGGTTAGGAGAAAGATGACAACTCTAGATTAGAAAACTTCCCAAAATTTTTACTATACCGTGACATCTAGGCTAGAAATAACTTTCCAACATTTTATATAGATCACAAATCATAGTAATGGCTCAAAAGTTATGTTAAAAAACTAACATGTTGTTAAAAGGATGTAAGAATCCTAAAATTGTAAAATAGGTGTAGGATTCCTACAACTAAAAAATAGGTTTAGGTCTCCTATAGTTGAAAATTAGGTGTAGAAATCCTATAATTATAAAATATGTGTAGGATTCCTATAATTCTAACTATTAAATAGGTGTAGGACTATTACAACTTCAAAATAGTTGTAAGACTCCTACAACTGCAAAACAAGTGTATGATTCCTAAAACTTCAAAATAGGTGTACGAATCCTATAACTACAAAATAATTGTAGGAATCATAAAATTGAAAAATATGTGTAGGAATCCTACAACTATGAAATAGCACTAGGACTACTACAACTGTAAAGTAATTATAAGACTCATACAACCCCAAAATAGATTAAAAAAACTTTACTTTTAGATTAAATTCCATACATTAAATTTTCTCACATAGATTTTTTTATAAAAGAGGTGGTTTTAAGAAATAGTTCAACACACAAAACAAGGTGGCCTACAAGAGTGGCTCAAAAGAGTTAAGAAATCAATATATTCAAAGGTAAACTAATGCATCAAGACTCCAATTTCATGTGTTAAATATTAAGTTTTCTCACATGCATGTTGTCTTTCCAATGGTGGTGGTTTTAGGACCTAGTTAGAGACACAAACAAAGACATCCCACCAAATCAACTTGAGAGTACTAAGACCAACTATCTCAAGAGCATAAGTAAGAGTAGAGAAAAAGGAAAAAAATGGGTTTCATGATTCTAGATGAATTAGGGCATGTTTTGAAATAAAAAATAGATAGTATCGACCATTAAGGGATATGAATGACTAACATCACAATCCAAGTTGGTCAATTGTATCATATACCTTTTCTTCAAATAAAAATAAAAAATTCAGCACATAAATCCTTAATATTGAAAGTTTTATAAAATTTCACTACCCTAGTATGTGTAACAATACTTGTGCATGCAAAACATTTGTTTTCCCATTCCATATTTCTCATATATGCATGTTTCATAAATTAAAAAGTGTACATTTGATGAAATGGGCATGCACAATTTATTTTTTGTATACATATTTTGTTCACATGTTTTTATCTATAATCACATAAATAGTGGGGGAATATTACTCATACATGGTTGTGAATTCATATTTTGAGTGCATACTTCACATTGACACTTTTTTTGTATTGCTCACATCTCTTCACTTTCTTCTAGTTTTAAACCCATGGTGACTGATAGTTTCTTTATTTCTAGTTTTAAACTATAAAAAGTATTAAAAAAATCAAATATTTAAAAAATGTAAAACCATTCAAAATATTCTAAGAAATATATATAGTTTAAATAATTAACATATATTATTTTTCTCATGATTGGTAGATTAACATGATTGATAGATATCATATTTTTTTCTATCACACATTCATTTCACTAGTATTCATGAGTGTTATATAGGACATACATATTTTACATGGACCAAGATGTTGGCCTTGCATCTACCTAGTGTCCTTACTAAGTTGGAGGACTATTTTCCACATGTTACAATATTTATAAGTATTATATTTATATTACTCTTATAATACCAAGTTTTATACATTTTTGAAAATGCCTTGTAAACATATCTATCTTGCATTATGTAAATGAATATGTTATTTTCTAGGATATGATCACATTACATATACATGGTAAAAACTATATTTCTATTTATATGTTCCATTGATTCTATTTAATTGTCTATTATGCATGTCCCTTATCCCTTGTGTGAATTTATTGATAATCACTATGAGATCATTGTTTGGTATGTGGGACATTTGAACATGTTTGTTTATTGTGGCTATTATTTATTTTTTGTAAAACTTGAACATATCCCTTGTTTGCAACATTATTCATGTCCTTTTTCATTTAGACCTTGGCATTGTATGTGCAAACTTTTATTATGCAACATTTGAACATACCCCTTGTATGAAACCCCATGGCTTACTATATGGCATTATGATTGTTATGTTTGTGTGCTTATTTATATTATTAAGTTAGATAATGGACATGACCCACATTATGAACTAATTAATTCATATGATTTAATTTTATAATCAACTACTATGAACTTCAATGATACATTTCTATAGGCCTTGCCTCATATGCTACATACATGATTTTAATGGTACATATCTTACTATGTTGATATAATTATTTTTACATATGGTAAATTATTTAATGATTAAATCTTACTACACATGACACAATTAAAATTCATTTTGAGATGAGTGAATTTCAAGATAAAATTCTCTAACCTAGAAAGGGATAATTTAAGTAAGTTTTTCATACATGAGATAAGCCTTTTCAAAAAAAAAAAAATTGAGTACAAAAGATAGCTTCAAAGGTTTAAAAATGCTTCAAAATTTAATAATTTGTACATATTTTGGGGGAATATGCCATGAAAATGCACTCAAATTACAAGAACAAAGTATAAATTCATATAATTTTAGGAGCATGATATAGATGCATGCACAAGTTCAAATCAAATTTATAAATTTTTAATCAAATACAATCATAAATTTACAATTATACCAATGGGGGCATGATATAAATTCATGCACACTATTCTATTTTTTAAATTCAAGGGGCATGATACATATTCATAGCATGATTCCAATATTAATTTCTATTTTTGGACATGGTTGGAGCATGGATGTTGATGAACTTAGAATATGGCTCATTATTGACATGTTATTTCCCTCAATTCATCTCTCAAAGGATATTATCTTATGCAAATCTTAGATTGTTAGATAGTTATTACATGAAAAATATATATTTGTCTTATTGATATTAAACCAAAGATTAAACCTTTACTTTGTCATTAATGTCTAATACATAACATGTTTTAGTAATTTTTGTTATGAAGAATGCTCAAGAGGAAGACACATGTGATGTATAGTGAATGTTTAATTTTAATCTCCATCCAATAGAACTATGGACTCCACAGGCTTGATTCTATGAACTCTGTAGGCTTGCTTCTATGGACTCTATAGGCTTATTTCTATAGACTCTATAGGCTTGTTTCTATGGACTCTGTAGGCTTGTTTCTATGGACTATGCAGGCTTGTTTCTAGAAAATCTGTAGGCTTGTTTCAATAGACTCTATAGGCATGTTTCTATGGACTCTATAGGCTTGTTTCTATGGACTCCACAAGCTCATTCTTTCCAAATTTGCAAGGTCAATTCCATGGATTCTGTAAAGATGAAGCTACAAATGGGGAAGTTGGCAGCTAGATAGGATAAGAGAGAATCATTCTAGCTAGAATTGAATAAGGAAAATAACTACCTACTATTTTGTAGGATTTTCTTTTGATAAAGTTTTATATATATTTGGATCTTAGGACTATTATAGGATAGGATATCTATTTCATCAAAATAATTAGATCTCTTGGAAATCTAATATCCTATCTTTGGATGAATGGATCAACCAAGGAATCCTATTTCTTTGCATCCTATTTTGAGTTGATTATATTAGTATTTAATACAAAATTTTCATCATTAAAAAGATATGTAATATATATTAGATATCAGATGATAGAGAGCAAATAATAGAGAAAAAGATTTGTACAAGCATATTATAGATTTTAGCCAAATTGTAATCATTTTAGTTTTATGAATTATCACTTTAGTTTCTAGCATTGATTGATCTTTGTTCCTGAGTCTGAGAGGAGTAAGGGCCCACTCTCCTTAGAACCAAGAACTATGTATGGTATTTATGTTATGTTTTATTAATTCATTGTTATAATTAATTAGAATCTTGTTAATGTTTACATTTATTCATAAAAACATCAAAATAAATTCATAGTTTAAAAGGCATTTTCTTATTCCAAAATCATTTCCTTTTTAAGCAAAGTGTGTTTTATTTTATAGCAGATGTGTGAAACAAATTTCCTTTTGTTAGTTAGGAGTGTGAATTTACTTTCCATGCAAACGTAAATAGGAGTGTGATTTTTACTTTCAAGAAAAAGAATGGATTGATTTGATTTCTTTCTTTTTGGAAAAAGAGTGAATTAAGTAGTTTAGGACACATTTTATTTCTTTAGTCAAAGTTAGAATAGGACAATCAAACACCCCCATAAGTAGCCTTCTAGATCTACCATCCTATACCTTACTACAAATAGCTTTGGACACCAGCCTTGGTTGATAAGACATCAATTGAATATTGATCAAATGAGGAGTTAAATGACACTCATCATTTTTGGCACCATTGCTAGGGATACAAGGTGTTAGTATGGTAATAATTATTGGTCTAGAGTGAAAAATAGAAAACATTGTAAAAACCCATAAAATCTCATAAAAATTCAATAAATTGATGTACCATCCTAGAGATTTGAAAGGATGATTCATTCCAAAATTTCCACCAAGAACACAAGTTGACACTCCTTCAATATCTCTATGTAGTGAACTAGAAGTTACAAGAGAAACCTATCTGCAAGAATCTTCTGAAACTTGCATAGAAACTAGGCCATTGCCATAAGCAAGCCCCATAGGACAAATTCTTTGAGATTAATCTCTTATAGGAAGATAGTATTTAGAAATTGCCAAGGATTTAGAAGAAGTATTTCAAAAATCCATAGCTGAAGAATTTTTTTAGAATTTTGAAAAACCCATAACTAATACCACAAATATTTAGTGGGAAGATCATCCTGGCTTTGAAACATCATCATCAGAAGAAATGGCTCTCTAACAAAATCAATAACTTGCACAACCAGGAAGGACTTTTTCCTTTCCTATTGTTGCAGATCCTAATGATCAAACCCCCATGAAAAATATTTCACCAACTAATCTACCAAATTTTAGGGGAAGATCTACAGAAGATCCTGATCGATTCTTGTTTGAGTTTAAGGTGCTATGTCAAACCTATGATTACACAATAGATAGCCAAAAATTAAAACTATTTCCCTCTACACTTAAAGATGTAGCTATGAGATGGTTCATGGGTTTAGTTGGAGATTCTATTAGAATATGGGATGACATGGAAACATAATTCTTGAACAAGTACCAATATTACTACTGAGTGTGAGAAAGAAAAGAGAATTTCTTCAAAATCAAAAAAATGAAGATGAATCTTTAGAGGATTATTTGGATAGATTCATGTTCACTCATAAAAGAAGTAATTATCCACTCATTGGAGAAGTTTAGAAATTAGTTTTATTGAAAGGGTTGGATGAAGATACTAGAGATGTCTTAAATTTGATGGGAGGTGGAGATGTAAATAGGCTGGATTTTGATCAGATTTTTGAGCTTTGTACCAACTACTCTCAAATGGAACCTAGAATTAGGAAAGGAAGGTTTGGGAAATCTACTAAAGTGGGTAAGCTAATGGAAGAATTTGCTAATATAAAGATAGATATCCTGGTTACACTAAATATTACTTTGGATGGCCTTCAAGCTAAGGCAAATGCAATAAAACCTTTAGCCATCTATTATCCTAAGTGCAAATAGAAACACACCCTTAGAGACTGCCCCCTAAATAGAACCAATGTTTCATCATGTGGGATATGTGACATAATATATCATGATACCAAACATTTTACCCTTTTACCTATTTTAAAGAATCAAATGAAAACACAAGTCCAGTCCACTGAATAAGTAAATTATATCTAAAGACAAAACTTTGTCCCACAAAACTAGACTCAAGGATAGTTTAATGAAAGAAACCCAGTTAATCCATGGATGGCACCATGGAATATTTCAATTCTTTCACCTTTTTGGAATCAACCTCAAATTCCATCAATCCACAATCCATGGGTAAGACAAGATTAGATGCCAACACCCCCATGGATGATGCCACAACCACATCAACAATGGGTATCACATCAGTAATAGATATCACATCCATATCAACAATGGAATAAACTATAAAACCCACATCCACAATTCACCCAACCAAGAACACCACTTCAATAACAAACTATTATGCCACCCCCAGTTATTTAGCAACAAAGATAAATCAATCAACCCTTAATGCCTAAAAAATCAATAGCAAATCCAAAAAATAAACAACCAACACCTATTTATGTTAATGAACAAGAAGAGATAATCAATGTTGGAGCTATTGAGTGTTTGGACATACACTTAAGATTAGGGAAAACCATACAAAAAACTCTAGTTCTCATTTCTAAGATACCTAATGAAAAAGAAAAAATAGACTCATCTCAATTAAACATTAGAGAGGCTGAAATCAAAATGAGCCCTGAAGCAAACAAAAAAAAATACTACCCCAGTAGTTTCAAAATATTAAAATAAATTGGTATTAAACCAAAATCAAACCTAGTGCATGAGTTGCAAAATATCAATATTGAGGTACCCCTTCTACAAGCTATTAGGGATATATGTGAATTAAATAAGATCATCAAAAACCTTTATGTCAAGACACCTGTGAGGAAAGCAAAATATCCATGAACCATTCATGTTAATGGAAAATCTATTGATTTATTAGCAAGAAAACTATTAGTTCTAAAATATGTAGATTTAGGAAGCCCAATGATTACAATCACAATCAGAGGAAAAGAAAATCCTAACATCTTGGTAGGTTTGGGAGCATAAATTAATGTTATGAAAATTGATACTCTCGATACATTGTCTCTTATGAGAATTCAACCCACAACTACCATTCTTCAAATAGAATATCAATCTATAACTAAACTAGAAGGGATTATATAAAATGTTAAAGTACTAATAGAGTCTTGGGAGTATCCAATAGATTTCATGGTCTTATAATCCAAAACAAAGAATATAAGATATCCCATAATCCTAGGTAGACCATGTTTGGCTACTTTAGTAAGATTAATTGATTATAGGTTAGGAAACATGACCATTTCTAATGGGTTAAAATCTAAATGCATCTCTTTGTATTCTCTAGCAAAACCATCAACAAATTACATACAAGAACTTTGGGTGGATGAATCAGACAACACATTCAAAAAAAATCCTCATTAGCTACGATCATAGTTAAAAAACACTTGGAAGAATTGAATGGAGACATATACCCATAATCTATGGACTCTACCAGTCCAAAATCTATGGACTCTATTAGTCTAAAAGCTACAGACTCTTCCAGTCCAAAAGCTATGGACTTGACTAGTCTAAAAACTATAAACTGCATTAGTTTAGGATTCTTGGGTTAGATAAAATATTTTGAAACCTCCACTTCTATTTCTTCTATTGTTTCCTCATCATATGATCATGGATTGATTCAAGAAAGTGTGTGGAAATTGGTAGAACAACAACAAACTCATTTCTTAGATGCATTACATTGTTCGTTAGCAAGATTGATTCCTCTTGGAAAAGAGTTTGTTGATAATGTAACAATGTTTCATAAGCTACTTCCTCATCCATGTCCTTTGAACACATTGATTAGTGAATTCAAGCAAATAGAATCCAACTACCTAGGTACAAAATTAATCATGGTATTACCTGGAAAGATTTTAAACATCAATAGTTGGTTAACAAATGAAGAGGAAGATAAACTCTTTAAAGTACTGGAAACACATACCAAGGCTTTTTCTTGGGATTATACCAACATGAAGAGAATTCACCCCAGCATATGCACTCATCACATTTACATAGAATCTATCAAATCGGTCAGACAATCAGAAAGAAGAATAAACCCAACATTAAAGGAGATAGTCAAAATATATATCCAAAAGTTGCTAAAAGTTGGGTTTATTTACCCCATCTCAGACAGCCAGTGGGTTTCACCTCTGGTAATTATGCCTAAGAAAAATGAAAAATTAAGGGTATGTGTAGATTATAGAGAACTGAACAAAGCAACACTAAGAGATTACTTTCCTTTACCTTACATTGATCAAGTTCTTAACAACTTGGTAGGAAAAAGATATTTTTCTTTCCTGGATGGGTTTAATGGGTATAACCAGATAATGATAGCAACTGAAGATCAAGATAAAACCACATTTACCTACCCTTGGGGAACTTTTGCTTACTGAGTACTTCCATTCGGACTCTGTAATGCTCTAGAAACCTTCTAAAGAGCAAATCTGGCAATATTCTTTGACCTTACAAATGATTGTGTTGAATTATATATGGATGATTTCACCATTTATGGTGGAACTTATGAAGAGGCTCTTACCAACTTAGAAAGAGTATTGATCAGATATGGTGAACATCAATTATCTTTGAGCCATGAGAAATGTTTGTTGATGATGGATGAAGGAATAGTCTTGGGACATCATATTTCTATAAAAGGCATTCAAGTAGATATAAAGAAAGTCAAAATAATCTCCAACTTACCCATCCCACAAAAACAAACTAAAATTAAGAGTTTTTTGAGACATGTTAGTTACTACAGATGCTTCAAAGATAATTTTAGCCAAATATCTACCCCTATGTTTGCTTTTCTTATAAAAGATAGTACACTCGAATGGAGTGCTAGTTGCTAGCATACCTTTGAGACCATCAAAGCTAAACTTGTTACTGCTCCATTATTGAGAGGACCAAATTAGACTAAGCCATTCCATATATACATAGATGCTTCCAATACAGCACTAGGAGCAGTCCTTGGACAAAAGAATGAAGAGGGTAACATGTATGTTGTATATTATATTAGCAAAAACATGACACCTGCTAAAATAAATTACACCACAACTAAGAGGACGTTCTTAGCTGTAGTCTATGCAATTAAAAAATTTAGACACTACATAACATGCTACAAGGTATTTGTCTATACAAACCATTTAGCTATTAGATATGTTACCAACAAACCAATTGTGGGAGGTAAGATTATTATATGGTTGTTGCTCTTACAAGAATTTGATGTTACTATTATATATAAACTAGGGAAGTCTAATGTAGTTGCTAATTTCTTGTCTAGAATGAACACTATAGGTGAAGAAGAACTAGTGGAAGATGACTTTCTAGATGAACAACTATTTGTCATTTCATCAAAATCTCCATGGTTTGCTGATATATCCAATTACTTCACCACAGGGAAGTTTTCTCTACAATTTCACAAAAAGAAAAGAAATGTTTAATCAAAGAAAGTTTTTCTTCTAAATGGATTAATGGAATGTTATTTAAACTTGGATCTAACTATGTGTTTTGGTAGGTATGTGACAAATGGTAAAGCTTATGATATCATCAGAAGTTGTCATGATGAACCAGGAGGAGGTCATTACTTAAATCAAAGAGACATACATAAAATCCTAGGAGTAGGATACTATTGGCCTCACCTTCATCATCAAGTAAAAAGATATGTCAGACACTGTGATGCTTGTCAGAGAATTGGATAACCTACTCTTTCAATAGAGATGCCTCTGCACCCTCATCCTCAATTAGTTTTAGAACTATTTGAGAAATGGGGAAATGATTTTATAGGTCTTGTAAATACTCCTTACAAATGAAAAGAATATCTCCTAGTATGTACAGACTATGTGACCAAGTGGACAAAAGTGGAAGTATTAACTCATGCAAGAGAAGAGATGGTAGTTGATTTGTTATATTTCAAAATTATGCAAAGATTTGGTGCTACAAGGGAGATAGTCTCATATCAAGGACCAAAATTCATGTCAAACATGATAAAGCACTTCATGCAAGTATATCAAACTTAACATAGAAAAACATCTCCATACCACCCACAAGCTAATGGGCAAGTTGAAGTCACCAACAGAGAACTAGAAACCATTTTAACCAAGGTTGTTAATTCTAGTAGAAAGGATTAGGTAGATAAGGCACTAGAAGCTATTTGGGCCTATAATACTACTTGGAAAAAAACAACTAGATTTTCATCTTATGAATTAGTTTATGGTAAGAAACCTTTATTCTTTGTTGAATTTGAATTACAAACTATGAAAATAGCTATAGAATTAGGAATTGAATTAGAAGAAATATATAAAGAAAGACTCTTACAACTTAATCAACTTGATGAAATGAGGATGGAAGCACTACAAAGAACTGAATTGGTATAACATCAAAGAAAAGTTTGGCATGATTCAAAAATTAAGCAATGGCAATTTTATAAAGGAGATTGGGCACTGTTATTTGATTCTAAATTTTAACAGTTTAAAGGAAAACTACAAATGAGGTGGTTAGGACCTTATCAAATTGAGGAGGTCTATTAAAATAGTTTTGTTAAGCTAATGCCTATTGATGATAGTAGAAGAGCTCTGCTAGTCAATTGACATAGATTGAAGCTTTATCATAAACCTCTCAATAAAGAAGAATTTATTAAAAATATAAAATATCAAGTAGATATTTTGGAGATCTTAGCTTCTTTTAGAGAACATGCTCCTTGATAATCTTATATATATATATATATATATATATATATATATATATATATATATATATATATATATATATATCCTTCCAAGGACACTATTGATAATGCACGCCTAGAAAACTAGCTTGTTGGCTAGTTATGCATTGAAAAAAGGGCAAAAACAAAATTTATAAGAAAAATAGAGAATCTCATTATGTCACTATGATTTTTAATGTTGAATAATCCATGCAAACTTATTTTTATAGGACAGATGGTGAGTAAAGGATAAATCTAAGGCCAAATTAAGTAAGACATATATTTTATTTATTTATGTTTAATTATCTAATTATCTTCAATTTAATTAAGACTTATTATATGGAGATGACCCAAATTTGAATCTTCTAAAATGGAATGACATGACATATGCCATAATGAAAAAGCATCCAAATCAGTTGCCAAAGGTGTATGGATAAGTGTGCAGTTTTGATATAATCAATTGAGTCATCAATCATAATAATGATAGGACATCATAAAAAGGGTTTTAAATGAAGTAATGAATTGATTCCACCATAAAAGTGACACATCATCATTTCACCCAATTTCTAATAATGGACAAAATGGTTGGCACACTTTGTAGAAACATGTGGCACTTAACTATATCAAGTCATTATATCAAACTATGGACTCATGTAGTTGTAGCATTTCATAAGAACCATTTCATTTCTATAGACTTCAACAAAAGTTGGTCTACAAATCCTCGGTGATTGTTGCCTACCAATTTCAACAAAAGACTAGTCTAAACCCCAATCAGAGTTAAAGGAATAGAGTTATTTATAAATATGCATAAAAATGGGACAAACGATGAGATCAGAGCCAAAGAATGTAGTAAAGTTTCATAAAGACAAAGCTTTTGTGGAAATGTTTAGAGCTAATGGCTAGCTACCTTTCATTAAAAATTTCTAGGGTTTTGATGAAACAATGGTAAGTGAATTCATCACTAATCTCACCCCTAAATTTTTAATTGTGACAGGCATTGTTATTCCTATTACAACTTAGATTATAAGCCAAATTATACAAGTTCTAGATGAGGGAATGAGAGCTATAGGAAAATTTTCATTTAGTGATTTAATTAGTTAGTTTAATGGTAATGAGCAGACTGGGACTTCATGTCTAGTATATTTCAAGGGAAAATCAAAAGGGATTAGTATAAATTCACTTCCTACACCCTAGAAATCTATAGCTAAGTGGGTACTCAAGTATATCATTTGTGAGGGGCAACACAGTCTTTTAGGGTGAGACACCATGAAAATATTAATACACCTTAAATATGGGAGACAAAACCCTCAATATAAAATTAACCTCCCATCCTTATTATATGGTTCTCTACGAATTATGTCTACAACCCCTAATGTTGCTCTTAGGCATCATGGCCTTATTCATCTCATTATCTAACATCACTTCCTTCAACAAGGACAAGAGGTCTGGGAGGAATTTTAGAGTAGTATAGCACAACAAATTCCAAATCTATCTACACAAAAAACCTTAAATTTACCATAGGAATGTTCATCTCCATGTACTAAATCAACTAAGAAAACAACATCAAAGAAGAAATCATAGACTGTAGTCCCAATAGAAATCCCTTCTTCTTTAAGAAGAATCACAAGGTCTCAAAACCCTAAAGTTTCAAGGTCCCCACAAGAGCCTCATGAATCTATAGTGCAACCAATTCACTTGTCAAGAAGAAGAAAATTGAGATGAAAGGTTTCTATAAAACTTGAGAAGACCGAGGGTTTGATGGTTGTGAAGGAAAGCCAACCAAGTGTAGCTCAGAGAGTGACGAAAAGAAGGAGAAGGCTCATTTTAATAGATGAAGATGAACAAGAAGATACATATATTTTAGATAGTCTTAAAATAGTATCTCATTCCTCCATACATCAAAATATCCCTACACCTATAGATGTTGAAGAAATTCCTTTTGAAAGAAACTCTCCAATCATAATGAAGGAACCAATTCTAGAGGAAGAGCCACACAAGGTAGAGGAATTAAGTATGGCAGAATAACCACATGTTCCAATTGAAACTACAATGGATAAAGGGAAAACTATACGTACCAATGACAAAGGTTAATCATATAATCTAAATGATCTTATTATGTAGTTAACTTTGTAGCTTTCTCGAGCTCAATCTCTTAAATAACAAAAAATAGCTAACATTGCTAACTTGATCAGTCAATTGCTGAACAAGGATCATCTTAACTCACTGTTGGTGCAAAAATTAGATACAAAATCTATTGATCATGCAATAGAAGTTCATAGATTAGAGGAAATAATAAAGGAACATGAAAGTGAACAAATAGATCTTTGGGTATATGTATAAAATCTAAAGAGGGAAAATAGGAGATTATAGAGTTTGGTAAACTCTTCTAAAGTACTCAATGTTGTACCTTCTCCTCCTAAGGTATTTGTTGACTATAATTGTCAAACAAGTTATCTAGGTATTCCTCCCTTGCAAATACTACATCAAATTGAAGGATAATATTCCATACTTAAACAAAAAAATAAAGATGCAACTTCTTCAAACAAACTCTTGGAAAATGAAAAGAAAGAATTAGAAGCTAAAGTCCAAGATTTAGAAGAAAATTTGTAGGATACATGAAAATTAGGGGAATCTCTTTTGATATGTATGAATCCTTCTCCTATATACAGTTTGTTTTTATTTGAACAATTTTATAGATGGAAGCTTTTGAGGATATCTTGTCATCTTCCTTACAAGATTTTATAGCCAATAACATTTTTGGAAATTTTCTATAGTGCTGAACTTGATTAACAAGATTTGCTTTGTGAGTTTTATTTGCATGATTTGATTCTAGGAAACCATGAGCACAATAAATTTTTTATAAACCTTGATGTAGGATAAGTTTAATTGAGGGCATTACATTCTACATTCAAAAATCAAATAGCATGGAAAATCAGATTTGAGGACTATACAAATCATGCTAAGACTATAGGATTGTGTGTCAGACAAGCCTTTCCTATTCCCAGATGGACCAAATAGAATTTTAACTGTGCTTTGTTAAGTGATGAGGTTAAAGCACATTATTTACAAGCTTTATATGATTTTTCTATTGCTTTTGACTTGTTTTCAAGATAGAGTTTTGATTTAGTGGTGACTGTAATTGTGAATAGATGGGACCAACTTTTAGTGCCTCTTAAAAGATGAGAGGTCATGTCCCTATATAACTTAAGATGGAGTATGAGGAGATCATCCTCAATTTTGGAAATCTTAATAGAGGTAATAAACACTAGGGGAGAGTAGAAATGGATTGGCATGAGATATAGACCCCCTTTACTGATCATACCTATTCTAGGATGGTAGAGTTGGGCTCCATAATCAGAGGAGCAATTCAATATATGGAAATAAATGATTCAAGCACATCAAGGATTTACAAGCAATTTAGACAAGCATATAATAGATGAATTTGATGAATATGATTTGAGTTAGAGTGTGGAAAGCAAATGCCAAAGCTACAAATGCCAATAAATGTTTGTGATGGGACTTGAAAAAGCTAAATCTTGGGGGAGATGATGAGCTCAAAATATGGCTCATTATTGACATGTTATTTCCCTCAATTCATCTCTCAAATGATATTATCTTATGTTAATCTTAGATTGTTAGATAGCTACTACATAGAAAATAGATATTTGTCTTGTTGATATTGAACCAAAGATTAAACATTTACTTTGTCATTAATGTCTAATACATAGCATTTTTTTAGTGATTTTTGTTGTGAAGAATGCTCAGGAAGAAGACACAGGTGATGTATAGTGAATGTTCAATTTTGATCTCCATCCAACAAAACTACGGACTCTGTAGGCTTGCTTCTACAAACTTTGTAGGCTTGTTTCTATGCACTTTGTAGGCTTGTTTCTATGGACTCTATAGCCTTGTTTCTATGGACTCTACAAAATTATTTATATGGACTCTATAAGCTTGTTTATATGGACTTCACAAGCTTGTTTCTACAGACTCTATAGGTTCATTCCTCCTGACTTTACAGGGTTAATTCCATGGATTTTGTAAGGACAAAGCTATAAATGGGGAAGCTGGAGGCCAGATAGGATAAGAGAGAATCATTCCAGATGGAATCAAATAAATAAAATAACCACCTACTATTTTGTAGGATTTTCTTTTGATAAAGTTGTATATATATTTGGATCTTAGGACTATTATAGGATAGGATATCTATTTCATTAGAATAATTAGATCTCTTAGAAATCTAATCTCCTATATTTGGATGAATGGATCAACCAAGGAATTCTATTTTTTGCATCTTATTTTGAGTTGATTATATTAGTATAAGATGTAATATTTTCATCATTGAAAAGATATATAATATATATTAGATATCAAATGATAGAGAGCAGATAATAGAGGAAAAGATTTGTATAAGCATATTATAGGTTTTAGCTAGATTGTAATCATTTTAATTTTATGAATTGTCACTTCAATTTTCAACATTGATTAATCTTTGTTCCCAAGTCCAAGAGGAGCAAGGGCCCACTCTCCTTAGAACTAGGAACTGTGTACGGTATTTATGTTATGTTTTATTAATTCATTGTTATAACTAATTAGAATCTTGTTAATGTTTACATTTATTCATAAAAACATCAAAACAAATTCATAGTTTAAAAGGCATTTTCTTATTCCAAAATAATTTCATTTATAATCAAAATGTGTTTTCTTTTATAGCAGAGGTGTGAAGCAAATATCCTTTTGTTAATTAGGAGTGTGAATTTACTTTCCATGTAAGCATAAATAGGAGTGTGATTTTTACTTTCAAGCAAAATAGTGGATTGATTTTATTTATTTATTTTCAGAAAAAGAGTGAATTGAGTAGTTTAGGACACATTTCTTTCTTTAGTCAAAGTTAGAATAGGACAATCAAACACCCCCATAAGTAGCCTTCTAGATCTACCATCCTATACCTTACTACAAATAGCTTTGGACACCATTGTTGGTTGATAAGACATCAATTTAATATTGATTAAATGAGGAGTTAAACGACACTCATTAGATTTTCTCCATTCTATTTTTATCATGCACTCAATAACCAAAGAATAAAGTGATAATTGAATCTATAATCCTTATGAAATGGTTGATGCATATAAAATGCATAATGCATAACTTAGATGTTAAAGTCCCTCTAAAATTATCACTTACAAATCCATTATGTATTCCAACCTATTTCACATCTTAGGGTTACAAGGACAAACAAATAAAATTTAGTATTTTTTGTCCCTCAATGGGTTTTATTTTATATACAAGTTCAATTCAATTTGGCACTTGATCACCCCCAAATACTACATTAGTTTAGCTAAGTAACCAACCTTATACAAGTACTTCATGGGAAGCATCATCTCCAATAAAATTTACAAGAACATTGGTTTCACATATACATGTGTAATACTTGTTATTTTTAAAATTTTAAAATTTAGGTTACATTTCAATTTTTAGTTTCACATATGAGAATTAAATACTTTTACAACATTTCATTATTTTCCATGGAAAACCTAGAATGATTGGAAATTTCTCCCAAAGTCAATGTGTGTTATACATGCTCAAGTATATCTTTTCTTTAATCTAATAGTTTCATTTCAAGACAAAATTAGGCGTAAAGTTAGTTACTTAAATTTGGTCGTGAATACTTGGTAATGTTAGTTTTGGCTCTATTTCACTTTAATTGACTTGAATACTTAATTTGGACCTATTTCACCACATCACTCTTTCCTAAGCATCTAAGTAGACCTATTCCTTTCTTAATTTCTATCTTACACCTATATAAATTTTCTAAACTACTAAACCCCCTCTTAGCATCTATCTAGACATCTCAAGACCCAAAACTTGCATGTTTTCATTAAGGAAAAGATCGATAAAAAAGGGAAATTAATGGAAGATGTTCTTGTCCCTTATGGATTGACTTTGTCCTTAGAATTTTTAATAGTCATTTATAAATTTTAACTCTTCCTTAAAATTTGGTTTCTATTTTTAGGATAAATAGTGCGAGGTTTTCCCTTTTGGATTGTTATAAAGGCACATTTAAGTCACCTATTCTAGCACTAGGAAATTTAAATATAAAGACACACTTAAATTTTTTCATATTGAGGAAAGCTTCCATATTATTCTAATTTCTAATTCTAATCATTTAAATTAGTCCTTGAGCCAGTTTAAGAACATGTTTTATCCAAGCCAAAACAAATCATTATCAAATATTCAATCCATCTATAAATACATTCATATAGTCAAAGGAGTACAATTACACAAAGCACCCTAACTAGGATAACTATGTAGGATTTATTTCCATATTTGGATTATTGAATATGTAGTTAGTGTTAAATCTTCATAAGGGTAATTTGGGTTAGCTCAACCTATTACACTCCCCCTTTTCTACTTGCAATTTTTTAGCTATTGTAAGCTATATTAGCATTTCAACTTTGAAGTCATTTTAAAGGTCTTTCATGCACATCCATAAGACAAATATCTATACATATGCATGATTTTAGTTATTTCAAATGATTGTATCCTATGTTCTTTGATATTTGGTAGAGGATAATATTGACCAACACAAGACTATAGTGTCAATCAATCCTATCCTTTACCAATTTTAGTTTTAGTCTTAGTATTTATGTAAATGTAGAATTAAATCTTGTTAACTAGTTTCAACTATCTATCAATTTCACATAATCAGATATCAGATAGTAAATAACTAATCCTTTCATTTTATTCATAGTTAGTATTCTTTCATCTGAGTTTACTTTGTTAAAATTAGTATTTTTATTGCATTCTACTTATTGCAAGTTGATTTAAAACATTCTACTATATTCTATTCAATTCATTTAATTAGTGTTAGACATTAAATTAATTAACAAGTAAAATAAAATAGATAGTAGTGTAGGCCATTTTTTTGGGTACATTATAAAGTGGGCACTTTACCATGTAAGATAAAATTTAATAATTTTGATTTTTAATTAATTTACATGAATAGTCAAGCAAGTGTTTGAAAATGTATACAAAAACTTATGTAAAATTTTAAAACTTTTTGGTCTACATATTCAAATGGAAACTTGACCATATAGATAAAAAAAACATACATAGTCAAGTGGGAACTTGTTTTTGTAGGCTAAAAATTGGTTTGGTTTACACCTGAGCCATTATGATTCCTTGGGATCATACAAATATAAATATCCATAAATGATTACCTTAGCATTGGTTATTATCCACCTATTAACATTAATAATATTTTATTATTATTTATAAAATAATACAAAATGGATTTCATGAGTTGGAATCAACTATAAATCACATAATTGAGGTTTCCTATTCTTGATATTTCTATTATACCCAAAATGGTTTATTTTCATCTAATAACTAAGAAATGTGTATCCTTTAATCATCACTCATGGTATAAATTCTACTTTGTTCCTCCTCATAATCAATGTCATATTCATTTCCATTAGCTATGGGAATGTCATGAAGTCTCCAATCAATTATTTATTATAAATATTCTTCTTGGATTGAATACTTTGAATGTTCCATTTATAACCTTGATTTATTTATTCAACTCATATTTAAGGAAATGTCATACATAGAAAATATTACAAAGGCTAACACAATGGAGAGAAAAGAAGGTAGAGGAAAATCAGAAGATCCTTAGTATTTTGAATTTATTTGTAAGTGGGAAAACTAAAACACCCCTGAGGGCACTAGTGCTAAGCCCAAACACGCTAAGCTAAACAATAATGACTATTTGAAAGTCAAAACTACCCCACATGATGCTCTTCATGGTAATTACATGGTGGAAAAAGGTTTGAGAGTGTTAGATATTCCTTTGGTGATAACTTAATATAATGATAATCAATTGGTTACAAAAATATCATGTTCTTCCAATGTGCCCCTTGTTTTGGACAAATAGAGTAAAAGGAAAAATTTAGGTGGGCCATGAATAGTTAGACCTCTAGATCATCTCAATAATTGAAAAAAATGAGGTATGCATCTTTGTACCTAATTTTATGGTAGAACTGGCTGATGTGAAATTGAAAAACTCAATTTTGGCTAGGGTGAATGTTTTTTGCCTAAACATCGACTCTTTTTGTAGCTAGTCTAATTTAAAAAGGAAACCCAAAGGACACCTAGAGGTGGTTGCCTTAACCAAATGGTTTTCTTAATTAATTTGTTAACTCAAGAAGACTACATTAAGGTCCTTTCTAAAAGACCTTGATTCATGGGCAAATTGAGTATTTCCATCAGAAGGTGAAAAGCTAATTTGAATCTTAGCAGTACAATGATGGATGATGTATCGATTCTCCTCCTAGAGCTCCCCATGAAATACTGGAACCCAAAATTCATCATGGGGATCACTATAGAATGGAGATATCCTATTGTTATTGACCTAGTCACCCTATCTCATTGAAGGATGGTTATAAGTTAGGTTCACATCTTATTACCTATGGACAAACCACTTATCCATTAGATAAAAATCAAATCCAAATATGGTGATTGGTTGTATTATATTTCATATGAAAACAAAACTATTATTTTCCCTCACTGTACCATTATGAGTCACATGAAGAAGGACTTACCTTAGAAGAATCAGGTACTTATAACTCATAAGAAAGCATGAACCTAGGAAATACGATCCATTATTAGATCAAAATGTTGACCCATCATTAAATATCAAGACACCTAAAGCTACTCTAAACACTACTCATTCAGGAGCCCTGATAGGTTTTTTTACAAAAACTCTTTTTCTCCACTTGATTCGTAACTTGCCTTTAATCTTCAAGGTGATCCTATCTCACCATTAGCTAAATTTTTTGGCTCACCTATGTTGGATGCCCCCCATCCCCCCTGAACCAATTTAAATGGTGGAGGTCACCCCCTAAAGCATCCCCCTATGATCCCTCTCCCTAGGAGGATCAACCCTAGGATGGGCCTTGTTGACCCTTTGGTGAAAGCTCTTCTTCCCCCAAATCTAGCCCTAAGTTACACTCCCCCTTCTTGTCTAAGATCTTAAAGGCCCTCAAAGATTCTCCCCTCCCTATTCCCCCTTTTAGGACCTTAATATTTCACCTTTTCTTCCCCATCCCCCATCACCCTTGATGGATCATTCATTGGTTTTAAATCAACCTTTGAAACATGAAACCTTTTTAGAGTTATCATAGGCTTTAGCTCACAAGAGTCTACTTTTTGGTGTTTTAAATAGTGAAGATATACCTCCTTTAGAGGAATATCTAACAACATCCCCTATTAAGCATTTGGTCCCCATAAAATATAAAGGACAATGCTCTTTGAGTAAATCACCAACCCCAAAATCAAATCAAGATGATGGTTTCATAAAACACTCTAAGAACAAAAAAGGGAGAAAGAAAGCTAATGTTTACATCATTCCAAGATTAGTAGGAAGATCTCCCTAAATGGTAATAAGAAATATTGAAATAGTAAAATAAATCACAAATGGTTTTCAATAATCCCTCAAAATCACTAGGATAAGAAATGAAGATTATTACATAGAATTTTAGAGGATTAAACAACCCTAAAAAGTAGAAGACCCTGGGAAATATCAAAAAAATAATTGAACCTACTATTTTGCTTGTCTTAAAAACAAATATGTCTAAAAATGCCCTAAGTTTATGTGCTAAAAAAGTCTAGAGGAAGTCAAATCTGGTACTCTCTAGATTTATGGGAGCCTCAGGGGGTCTTGATGTCTTTTGAAATTCAAAAATTCTAGAAGGTTTTGATTCTTTGGAAAACCAATGATCAGGCTTCTATTCTTTTTAGAGATATATTCAATAGTGAAGAATGGATTTTATCCAACATTTATGCCCCAAACTTCAAAAATGCATGTAGTAAGCTATGGGAGTATCTCCTTTCATTTTGGAAAAGTCATATTGGCACCGAAAATCTAGGTGCACTTGGCTAAATGAAGGGGACATGAACACTAAATTATTCCATCACTCATCGAATAGACATAGAAATGTGAATATAATAATACAAATGAAATTTGAAAATGACAAATTTAACAAATAAGAAGAGGAGATCACTTTCTACATGATCAATTTTTTCAAAAATCTACTCATGAAAGATAGATCCCTAGATGAATAACTGGAAGATAAAACACTTAAAATTTTAAATAAGGTCATTTCATAATCTGACAATTCTACTTTAACCAAAACTCCATCAACAAAAGAGGTAAAAAAATTTTACTTTTGTGATAGAAGGATTTAAGGCTCTGTTCAGATGAGTCATTTATCTACAACATACTTAGACATCCCCCTTTTTGAAGGCAAAATGGATTCTAACCTCTATAATCCCCATATCAATAGGATTCAAAAAAAACTTGTGGGATGGAAAGGTCACCTTCTCACTCAAGTAGGTAAATTTCAACTTCTCAATGCCTCTTTATAGAGCATCCATGTATACTTAATGTTGGTTTTATGGATACCTATCAAGGTGGCTACCAAGATAAAACAAATGTAAACAATTTTTTTATGGAGGGGCACTAAGGACCATTTTAGATTTTTCCTGGTCTCATGGGAAAATGCTTGCCTCCCTAAATCAAATAGGGGAATGGGGCTCAAAATAATTAAAACTATGAACTAGACCCTCTTGGAAAAAATGCACTGGAAGCTCATGAAATAAGATAGAGAATGGTCTATAATTATCAAGGCCAAATATATATAAATAACTAAGGAATATTTCTTACTCTAGGAAGAAGGTCTAGCCAATGGATCCACCTTCTAGAAGGCCATCTATAGTTATAAAGACCTATTAATAAAAGGAATTAAATGGAAAATTAGAAATGGGGAGAAAATTGATTTCTAAGAGGATGTTTGGATATATGCTAACCCCCTCTTATCATAGGGTGATTAGGCAAATTTATGTTTGGGATTCAAGGAGAGATGGGACATTAAGGTAAAATTTTATTGGGATGAGATTGATGGATCAATATCTTGGAAATTCCTCCCCATAAAAGGATGTAAAGATGAAGATGCCTAGGCAGTTCAAAATCTTAATCACTCCATTACTAAAATTCACATTATCATTTTTCCTAAGGAAGACCATTTTGTATGGGTGGATGAAGATAATAGGTAGTACTTGGTCTCTTTTGGACACACTATTGACTTGGATTTGTAAGATGAATGGGACTACTAGAAAGACTTATGCATTAAATACCTCAATCCTAAGGTACATTTCTTCTTTTAGTTAGATTTTTAGGACAAGATTCTAATTATGGATAATTTGGCAAAAAAAGGACTCATTTTACCTAGTAGATGCCTAATTTATAGGGAAGCAAAAGATTTGGTCCACCATTGGTTCCTTGCCTACCCTTTTAGTTCATGCATACTTAACTGGATTCTAAACAAATTCAACCTATTTTAGGTTATAATAGACAATATCCTTGATCTCATTAGGTAATGGAATTCTCCTTGAATCCTCCCATCCCTTTATTTCCTTTGGTCTCTATCCCTCCCTCACTGGTTCTAAGATGTTTGGAAACCCCAAAATGATAGTTTATTCTCAAATAAAAGACATCAGCCAAAATTGGTCTTCTTCCATTTTTGTCAAGCCATAAATAAAAATGATAAGGCCTTCTTCCTTATGAAAAAAAATTGGGATCCACATCTGAATAGTTGATCTTCATAGAATGGGAAGTGGTATAGAAAATTTGGTCTCCTTCTAAACTTATTTTGTAAACATGTTAGGTGGAATCCACCACCTAAGGACTTGGTTAACCTCAATTTTGATGGGGTTTCAAATGGAAATACAAGTCATAATAAAAGGCATGGATTCATAATAAATTATATGAGGATGTTGATTTTTATGTATTCATTCCCCCTAGGAACTCATACCAACTATGTGTCTAAAGCCAAGGTAACACTCTAGGGTATTCAACTTGCTTCTAGACTCAAGGTGGGTAAAATAATCATTAAAGGGGACTATGACATTTTAAATGATTTAGAAGGTAAAAACACCCATTCTCACACAATCAAAGCCTTCATAGATGATGGCAAGAATATTTTGATGGAAATGATACATTCATCCAAAGTTCATACTTACTGTGAGGGTAATAGGGTGGCAGACTTACTCACTAACATGGGAGTTGGCCTCCCTCTTTTATCTACCTAGAACATTGGGTGCCAAGTCCCTAAAAATGTCATGTCATCAATTTTAAATGAATCCATTACTATATAAGATGATGATGTGATAGTCATACATGCATATTTTACAACCAAAGTGAGGGCATTCAAAAATTATACTCTACCATCATATCACTACATAGAGAGTTAAAAACAAAGGGTGGGGAAAACTTACACTTGAATTTTGTTTGAATCCATTGGTTTTAATTACTACCAATGCTTGGTGAGTTATATTTTTCATTCAATTTTCTAGTCCACTATCAAGAACAACATGGGGGGTGATAGGGAAAAATTGGAACCGACATCTTGTTCATAGATCTAGAGCATTAAAAAGGTTTGGATGAAGCTACACAGAGGGGGTCTTACTAAATTCATAGATAGGGTCACTATTCATGATGCATACATATCAAAGGAAGTTTTGGTGGCATTGAACAAGAGAATAGTAGAAATAAGAGGAATCAAAAAATTTATAACCAAGGATTTGATAGGTGAAGTTATGAGAATGTCATGTGAAGGGGATAAAGCCTTCAAGGACTAGTCAAAAAGGTTAGAACTCATGCAAAGGTTTTTTAGAACTAATGAGATCCTTAAAATGGATAAAAATGGTTCCCTATGCATGGATATTCTATTATACTAGCCTAAAGTTTGTTTGTAGATAATGAAGTATATCACCCTCAAAGGTATGTATACTCTCATTTTCTCACATCATTTCCTTTTGCTAAACCACTTTCAAGGTTTAAAAATTAGATTTACTTATTTCCTTATGTTATCCTTGAGCTTACAACACATTCATTATAGATTAATAATGCCAACACAGTCATCCACTATGGCCTCATTCTCTTATTGGTAAAATATGGTGAAACCTTTTGGGGTAAGGATGTCCTGCTAGAGGGATCTTCTATGGAGGAGGAATATTCTGAGGAAGATCACACTTTGGGATCCTACTATGTGTTTCCCATATTTTCCCCCATAACCCCCATATATAAGAGATCTACCAAGGATATTCCCCTAAAACTCACTATTACCAAGCCTAAAACCCTTATGCTAAAGGAAGAGAACTCTATGGAGGTAGTAAGTAAAGGCAAGGCCCCCTATTGGAGATGATTATAATTAACAAGGATCATATGGAAGGGATTAATAAAAAATTACATGAGGAATGGATGTGTTTGGTAGGTTTTATCCTAGAATGAAATTCCATTAATAAGAAGGCCTCGAAAATGGTTCAATCCTTTTCTCACCTGCTAAAGGATGAAATCACTCCCTAGAAGCAGGTTATCGAGGTGGTGGAGATTATTACCCCAAAGCTCCCCCAAAAATCCTCCTCAAAGAAGACCCATAAGAAGGAACATACATGTAATAAACCCAAAATGATAATGTTAAAATAGGACGTTGAAGGCTTGAGCAACATAACTTGGGCATAATCACCAAGAACAAACTGACTGAGCAAGTAATGAGACTAAGGATGCAAAGGTACTCATGGAGAGCTCCTCCCTCTTTGAGTAATTTATCCTTTTAATTTATTTTTATTTTTGTCTTCCATTATGATAGTTAGATGTTTGTTTTGATGCTTTTATTTTTTTCTCTCATCCCATGTGGGGCTTATTATACTTTATTGTAATTTGCTTATACTCTAGATCCTGGTCCCTATAAAACCTAGTCTTTTACCTAATCAAATAAAAAGTAATACAAAGGCCAATATTGAAAATTATATATTTATTTTTTATTATTTTTTATGTTTTAGTATTGAGAAATTCCCTATGAAAAATTTTATTATAAATTGAAATTACATTTTAGTTTCATGTTCCCATGATAAGATAGGCGACATTTTAACAAACTATTACCAAATTCAATTTTTTTACAATTTTAATAGTTTTATTTTTTTTGTTTAAAAATTATATTACTCTATCTTTTCTTAGTTTGGTCTTGTATGGGATTCACAAATACCAATTCCATAGGTCAAAATACCTAAGTGGGTTTGGGATATCCTATAGCTAAGGTTTTTATTTTTAAACCATTTTTAAAGTTTTATTTTGCTATTATTCTTTAATGTTAGTTAGCTGGGTGAATAGGTTGTGGGTGTATAGGTGGATTTAGATCCATAATAAATCAAGGTAGATCAAGTTTTGTATAGACAAGGAAAAAATTTATGGGTAATAATGATACATCGATAAACAAAATGACCTTTTAAACTCATTTAACATGTTTTCTAGGATCAAATTTTGCATTTTTTCACAAAGTTGAGATGAGTTGTTACATTTTATTAGGACATGAAAGTTATTCTTAAAGACTGACATTTTTTTGACCTTTTTAATGGTTTTAATATGATTTTAATAGACGGGGAATTCCTTAGTTGTGATAGCATAAATTTTAGGCTAAGGATGGTAGAAGTTATAGATAGTGGATCCAAAATATGTGACTATTTTGGCCTTTAATGAATGATTTTACATCACTTTACATTTATATTTGGGGAATTTTAATATTTTATGTAGAATATAGTTCTCCCTTGCTATTTTTATGATTATTTCCTCTATTATAGATGATATAGGCTTTTAAAGTGGTATATAGTTTGGATTTTTGGATGAAAAGAAGTTGTACTTTTATTGTATAATAAATTATATTATATAGGTGTTTTATGTGAGATTTTTAGTCACTCTCACCTTTGGATAGTTGAAGGATTTTGGGGATTTAATGAAGTGATGTTGAGTAATAAGTTAAAATTAGTGTCTCATATAAAAATATTAAGCAATAGATGCAAAAGTTATAGGTAGAGGGAAAAACTGATCTAGGTAGGGGTTGTATAATAATTTTTTTTAAATTATAGAATATTATGGGAAATATAAGTAGAATAATTTATTCAACCATGAAAAGGAAACTTTATTTATGCCCTTGTTTACTTTTGGATACTATAATTATAGTTCCATTTTAAGTTTGTAAAAACCTTAGGTTTTCTTATTTAAAATCTTATTTCCTTGAATTTCTTTTTGATGTAGCCTTTTTTGGATTTTACAACAATTATTTCCATAGGATTAGGTTCCTATGAGAGTTTGGGATGTTTAGGAGTTTTTCCCCTACTAAAATTTAAAAATGTATATTTTATATTGGAAGATAATGCATATTTTGAGGTTGACTTGGATATCAAAAGAAGACTAATTTTATAAAGTATTGGCATGGATTGATTGAAGCTTCATATGACTATTTATAGGGGTTGCATAGGATTATTTGGTATGGTTATGGAGGATTCTATGTAGTGGTTATGTAAATGTTTTTTAGTGGTTATGAAAAACTTTAGGCTATGGCTATAAAAGATAGACTATGTTATGGAAGATCTAAATTTTAGATCCAAAATATTAGTTTTATGAGTATTTGGCTATGGATATTTTGAAGATATAGAAGGCAATTGATAGTGGATATGAAAAATCTTATTTTGAGGATACAAAAGATTCTATGTAGTGGATACATAAATTTTTAGGTAGTAGTTGTAGAATATCATGGGTTATGGTTTTATAAGTTAGATTTTTGTTTTGAAACATATATAGATTTATATCTAAAAGACTCAATTTATGAGTATTTTTTATTTTTAAGATAATTCTTATGGGTCTTGGTATAAAATTAGACTAGAATTTATATTATTTGGATTTATGTGAATGGTTTTATACCATAATCCTTCACAATGTGAGGCATTATTAAAATTTATATGAAATTCTTAGTTTATGTTGCAAAAGTTATTTTGTAAGATTTTAAAAAGTTGGTGATTATCTTGATAGTGTGGAAACCTAGAACTAATTTTAAGAACTTATTTAGATATTAATGAAATGGATGAATGACCCCCAAACCCCATTTTACTGATTAAAAATGGTATTATTTTTCAAAATTAAATCAATTAAATTTCTATTTTTGAGTTAATTTTATTAGAGTTAAAAAAAAGATAAATAGGCCTTTAAAAATAATAAACCATAACAATTTTGGTCCAAATTAAACCCCAAGCCACATAGACACAACCCCCCCCCCCCCCCCCACACACACACACACAATTTTCAATAATAAAACATTGAGATTTGGAAATCTTAGTGGTTCTTCAAAAGATTATACCTAAATCATATAAACCTTTGTATTTGGATTTTGGTGAACTGAATCTTCCATGAATAATAAGAGGAGTTTCATAAAGAATATTATATTATTTATGAAGTGTATAAATAAAATTATCTACGTGGTTTAACATTAAAACTATTGTTACTTGATTATTTTTATAATATATTGAATAATTTATGATTTTTAATATATGATGTATCTTAATTATTTTGTAATTATATTGAATATGTTATGATTTTGAATAGAAGATTGATTTTTAATTTTATGCCCCAATATACATGTATTTTATAGGTAGTACCCATGCAAGATATAGAATATGAAACACCTCGATGACATGCCTAACATAAAATAATTGAATGCTGATTTTTCTTCTCATATGTGTAGAATATGTTGCTCACGAATACAAATATACATAGGTTTATGTTTAGTATTATAATTATTTCCTATGGAAAGTACTATATTTTTTTGGTTAGATATATTACTTATGGTCTCCTATGAGTTGTTCATAAGGAACTCAAATATATAATGAAAACTACTTTTTTGAATATAATCAGTACAAATTTCCTTAATACATCTATCTAAAAAGTGTAGAGATGTATCAATGTCGAAGAATTTATCTTAGAATATTCAAGTATCTTTACCCATTGAAGGGTTTCATATTTATTAATGACTCCATTAATTTTTAAAATCATGAATTGATTTGTGACATATGTCCTCAATATAGCTACACCATTTTATTAGATTAAAAATAATTTTTTTGGTGAAAATGGATACAAAATTACAATGTATGTGATTTTATCCAAGAATGAATAAATTTAACCCTATGGAAGTAAAATGAACATAAAAATAAAATTTAGAAAATTTTATTAAAATATCACACCATTACACACCCTCATCCCACCCCATATTTCCATTGTAGGTTACACCTATTGGTGAAATTATTTAATGATATTTTTATAATGATTTAGAAAACACTTAAGGGGCCTTTTGAGGATATATGAGAGGTAGGTGTAAGGAATTTTAATATCCTTAGATGTTACTTTTTACCTTGATTTAATTGGGAAGATAGGTTAGTATGGGAAAGATTAAAATTTAGAGTAATTATACTCAAGTAAGATTATTAATATATTATGGCACTGATTCATGAATAGGTCAAATACTTCTATGGTAGAAAGGTTTAGGTAAATTTAAGAATTCAAAAATATAATATATTACAATGGTTATCCATATAGGAGAAATTTCTCACCAATGAGAAGTTAATGAAGTTAGCATTCCATGGTCCATCAATTGTTTTATTGTGTAGTAAGGTTATTGAAAGTGAAAATCACATTTTTTTTGCATTGTGCCTTTTCAAAGGTTGTATGGGGATTTTCCAAGCAAAAAATGGGGTATCATTTTTTTTTAAATCCTAGAAAGAATAGTGGAATTTAAAAATAAAAAATGAGGATATTAACACTCCTATGAAATATTTCCACTACAATAATAATTTGTAATACTTGGATTAATCAAAATTGAATTTTTTCAATGAAGCTTTATAATAAGTTGCACTAGCTTTGAGCAAGATTGAGGTGATATTTTATTTGAATAAAATTTTGAATAAAAACAAAGAGTTGTTTTTGAGGTATAAAGAAGGATATTGTAAGGAGTGCTTGTTCATCTCCTAAAATTTTAAGGTTGTGTTTCACAATAATGGATTAGGGAATTTTTCAACCTAAATATTTTGTTTTCTTCTGGATTCCCTCACTCAATAGTTTTGTGAAGTTTTACTTTAATGGGAAAGATAAGGGAAACTTGGTGCCATAGGGAGTGGTTTTAGGTTTTAAATGAGTATGGGAAACCCATTATTATATGTGCATTAGAGTTTAATAGGGACACCAATAATTAGGTGGAAGGGTTATCCTTGGTAAAAGTATTATATTTGTTTATCACAAGAGGTTGGAGGGATTTGAAAGTGGAAATAAATTTCAAATTTTTAATTAAATTTATGGGAGGTTGGTAATCCATTCATTATGGCTGAAAGTGGTGGTTGCTAAGGAAAAAATATTAATATGGCATTTTGAGAATATTAAGTTTATACAAGGTGCCATACATACTTTTTAATCTACGGGTGGAGCTTCTTTTATAACTAGACCATTCTTGGAACAACAATTTGTCAAAGGAGTTAAAGGATTCATTAATTAATACATTATCATATTTTTGAGTATATTTCCATATCATATAAATATAAATCAATATCTTAAAATTCATTATGATAAGTATTGATGGTGGTGTGGATTTAATTATCAAATTAAATCATGATTATCTCTCCCTCATTATTAATGTGAATAATTCAATCCCTCTACTACCTTATTCAATTATCTTAGGTGTATGGGTGAGGTATTTTATTTATTTTAATTTTAAATTGGTGTGTAGAGTGTTTCCACTCTAAATTCACATATTTTATCCATGCATAGTATTTAACAAGTGCAAAAAAGTGAACATCTAACCTACCATGCTAACATATTACTTAAGATCAAAGTCTTAAGCACTCACCTAAGACACAACAAAAGAAAACTCAGATCCCCATTGATGTAGATAATAATAAATAAATAATACCTTCATTATTAATCATTAAAACCATTAAAACTATAATGAAATGAAATAATGGTAAAAAATCATTTTTAATCATATTACTTCATAAAATGTACATATCATTACACCAATACCCTTTGGTATGAAAATATACAATTATTTATATGATATAAAAATAATACAAGATATATTAAAATTATTTACTATGATATTCACTTATAATATGAATCCTCATTGACCTTATACACACATTTTCTATACCAAATAATGGGCCAAGACATTTATTTACAGGTTTCCCTGAAACTTTTTTATATCTCATAATTTTTTTAGAGGTACTAAGAGTGGGGGTGAATTAATGAGACCAAATAATCCAAATTCAACTCTAATTTTTGCAAACACTTAATCAGTTACCATAATCATTCATGAATCATACACAACATTCATATCAATGAGCAAAAGAGACAATGCAAGATCAATCACATAACACATGACATATGTGGGAAACCCTCTTGGGGGGGAAACCCACTAGAACCTACAATTGGACCACTATACTATAATAAAAAGATCTAATTTAGACCATCTAAAAATTATCAAGGAAATAAAATCCATATTTAGTGAGACTATAATCCCACAAGGTGCTGACACACCTATCTAGCTAAGCTGCAATAGTAACCAAACTTCTAAAAAGTTTTACCTTGTAAGGAGGATGCAACCACCTTAGATGTTGAGTTTCCATAACAAAACCTATGAACACATACGCATTTTAATTGATGTCTTTAACACTTGATGATGGACCTATACTTATCACTCTTCACCTTTACTCACACTCAATCTACAAGAGCACTATTTTACTAATAGAATTATGACCTATAGGTCATAAAAATAGTCTTGAAATTGATCATCTTTTCAACTCATCCATAGGGAACTCTACCTTTCCTTCACTCCACACACACATAAGGCTCTCTCAAATCTCTCCTTAGTCTCTTACTCCAAATCTAAAAATCACCATCTTTAATTTCACTATTTATAGATCATACTGGATAATCAATACCTTGGTTGGCCACTAGGCATGATTTCACCCTGAAGGTAACTTTCACATAATTACAAAACCTAAAATAAACTTCATAAGTCACCCATAGCATTTATGGGTCACCCTTAAGCAACTACACCTTTTATTAAGGCCCTTGTAGCTCTTATAGGTATCATGGAGACCTATTCACCCTTTTAGTACAACATTAAAAAAAAACAATAACATAGGACCACTTTAAATTACATGAATCCACTCCTTATGTCCCCCTTGACATTCTCAAATGATCACAATCATATTTACTCACCTCTACATATGCTTAATCAAATAAAATAGAGACCTTATATATAGGTACACCATTACCAAACATACAGTCAACTTCTTAAGCATTATTATACTCAAGATAAATTTATCACACCTCAAAATACTCACATAGCACCCTCATGGAGTTTACAGTAGTCCCTAATATCCAATATATCAAGATACATCAAAACAGTATCTATATAAGTTCAATTACTCTTCTCAAGTCATTTGTAGAACAAGCATGAACACATAGTCAACTTTGAAAATTAATATATTTGACTTTACACACTTCTATATCTTCAAATTATGTTAATTATATGTATTATGGAATCCTCTTCATCTTTTATTTTTATATCACCAGTAAATTCAACTTCTATCAAAAGATATGGATAAAATATAAAGCTATGATTTTTGTTATGTTAAATTCAAATATTTGAATGACAATAGTCACAATTAAACTTTGTCCACTTTATTAACATCACATGTCCTCACTAATTAGATCAATTATGCACCATTGATCTTGTTCAAAATTTAATGCATAGGCATAAATTCTCAAACCTTAAGTCTCAATCAATTTGACCTCATCTCATGAACTTTATAAACTTTGACTCAATGCACTCTATCAATATTTGTGGATCAATCAAGTCTTTAACTATCAATGCTCACCATTAAATCAATATGTATGAACACCCTCTCACTGTTATATCCTTATCTTTTACCTTTGCTCATTCATTAAACATAATGTACATTTCCTCATCTCACAACTTCCTAACTTCTTGGAGTAATGCACATAATTGATCTTGCTCAAACTTTAAATTGTGTAAAAATGACTAAGTATGGGAACCTTGTTTATCTACCTAAGTAGCTACTTTTGAATCTTAATAACTTATTCTACACTTAGATGCATGATCTCAAATTTGGACCATATGATCTCCTTACATAGGAGAATCTAACCATGTGACAAACTACTCCTAAAGCCTTTACATATACGAGATGTAACACCATTAAAATGCCTTCTCAAAATCTTCTATCATAGAGCCAACTATGTCAAAACCTACCTAAGAGGTCAACTTTGAACATGCATAACTTTTGCTTCATTTAAGTGCATGATCTAAAATTTATCACAAACAAACTAGGCTCAAAACTAAATAAACACATATGATCACCTTATCTTGAAATGTCCACACATGTGAGATATTCTATAATCAAAATTATTATTCATCTCTTTCTTTCCTCAAGAAAATTTGGCTAAGTGTGGGGAAATATTGTGAAAATGCCTGGGATCCCAACTTTGCACTTACATATCTTTTGATGTGCTTAGTTGCATGATCTAAGAATTAGCACATAAAAACTAGATATAAAAATGAATAAAACCATAGATAATTTTGTCTTGACACTTCCTCTCATGTGAATTCTGACCTCATCAACATTTTTAATCAGCTCTACTTGAGCCCTTTTACAAATTTGGCTAATAATGGGAACATAGTGAATTCTATTTGAGTAGCAAACTTTGCATCCTCATATCTTTGACTGCACTTCATTTCATGACTCTATATTTATTTCATAATAACTAGGGACTAATATTATCACAACCATATGAACAAGTCCCCTTGACTCATTCTCATGTGGAAATGGTGACATCATCAAACTGCCTACTCATATTTTCTACCACTAGACCTAAAATGTCTAAATGACAACAATGATCAACCAAATGAAATCCACTTATGCACACAAGCACTCAAAAATTATAAAAAATATTAGGGACCTCTTTCACATATTAAAATCACCATACTCATCCTTGAACATCTTTAACCATTCCAAAGCTAAAGATCAACCAATCATACTTTAAGCATATTAACACAAACACATTACACACTTTGTTATTTTTAGATAGACTATCATGGCACTTCATCCACTTACCAAGACACTTACATGACATCACCATGAAATCATCCTAAAAACTCTCCAAAAATCTCCCCCTTTGTCATTTATTCCAACAACCATCATATATATCAGTATACAATTCGCCTTCTCTCTCTTCAAGCACTCCCACAATAGGAACTTTCTCCCCCTTTGACATAATGAAAAAGTTGGCATAGAATAATATTTAAGGAATTAAAATACTATAAAATAGGAAAGGACCATCTTAGTAATATGATGCAAACTCCCCCTTACCTTGAGCCTACTTCATCTTGCCTTGACAACATCCTCTTGCTCCATGTCAACACTCTCTTAAATCAAACACTACAACCAATGATGAAAGAACACATAAAATAACTCAAATCTGATGTAACTTACCAAGAAACATATAAGAGGGACTCCCCCTATTATATTTGAGCCATTGAACATATTGATCATCTTCAGATCTCCATACACCATGAAGAACCACTACACATGCTTACTAGCTTTCTCTCTCAAGCTAAGAAATTCATGTGAATCACAAAATAGGAAACATGCTGCTCTCAACAAATTTAATAAATCTTCTTGAAATAAACATACCTTGATATTTTTGATAAACTGAGCAAAAAGCACTCTTCTTCAAACTAGGCCTGTCTAGCCTCTTTATAGCCCTACCTAAAACTTGCAAACCCCACAATTTTTAGTAGCTACATCTTCAAGACATGAAAATTCATATATATATATATATATATATATATATATATATATATATATATATATATATATATATATATATATATATATATATATATATATATCATATTCCCACTCAATCATACCAATTTTCATCACCAAGATCATCCTCTAAAACATACTTCCTTCATAAACCTACTAGCCAATTAACCCTTCATATTGATAAAAACATGAATAACTTGAGAACAAAAAACCTTAATTCTCTTTTAATATTGATTTTACCACCCATTTTTCCCATTAAAAATATTAATAAGCATTAGACCCCAATTTTTAAGGCAAACCACTTTTCTAGTAGAACCCAAAACCCTAGAATCTTAAAACAAATAGGGTCAACAAACCTCCTTCTAGTCAATGCACATCTCTAAAACTTATTTCACACCAATAGACACCCATCACACTCTTTTGGAACAAAAATTGAGTCACCATAAATTTGGTAGCATATACTTCCTATAACTCATTTTAGCCATGCTTGTCCTTAAGCCAAAAATTGAGAAAATTGAGAGTACTCAAAAATAGTCAATTGGCACAAATATACATTCAAACCACAAAATCACCTAAACCACATCAAAAAAAATGTACAAACATTTTTTAGCACCAAACACTTCTTTACATTTCATCAAAATCATTATGCCATTTGGAATAATCCATTTTGATCATGTACTACAACTCCTTCACAAACCTCTAGAGCAAGCTTATAAACTTATTGTTCCTCCTTAACCAAAGACCTTATCTAACTTAAATTATCATATTTATTATAAAAACATACTTCTTGAGTGAAAGGATTCTCTTAATAATCATAGACAGAGACCTCCTCTACACCATAATGCTTTACCATGGTGTGAAACTAGGAGTTGCCCACAACTCCTCATATTCCTTTTCCTCCTTGGTCATCTGATCCTTATAGTTCTTATATTTCTTTGGCTTAAGAAAAAAAAATTCCTCATCCACTATAAAATTCTTCTTTTCTTCTCTGATTATATTGATAATACATGGAAAAAATATAAATTCATGACATACCTTTTCACCTGAAGGATCCACCTTACAGTTTGGAACATCATTACTAGGCACAAATAATTAATGTTCTTTATATGATACATGCTAAATAATATTAATATGTTTAATTAGATCCATACATACCTCATGACTACCTTCAACTATCACCTTGGTCTTCTCTTTGATCTTGATCTCTTTATTCTCAACATGAGTAGATAAGGAGAGCCCTTGACACTCTTTAACTTCTAAATCATTTTCCACCATAGTAAATAAATTACTTAGACCCTCACCCTTATCATGAATCACAGTTGTCACATTTGGCTTCCATGTGCTATCATGCCTTATTTTTTTCACTTTAGAATCCTATTTAAATCTATTCTATATTGTAGACCTTTGCTTGCAAAACATAGAAATGTGACCTCTCTGTTCACAATTGTAGCACACCATAACTTTTGAAAGAAATATATCTTTACATACCTTATTTGGAAAAAAATTTGTAATATGTCCTATGCCATAATAATTAAATCACTTAAATCTATTCATACCTTTTGAATGATGACTCCCATCATAGTTCCATGTAAACTCATTTCTAATAGGTGTCTTGCATTCTCTAGCCCTATGACCCAATTGATTAAATTTGTAATATAAACCATTTAATCTTGCATACCTCATGGAATTTGTCTATCTGATCTAATTTTTCTTCATACTTCTAGTACCTTCATTCCTTGTTTGATGTTTTTTTTTCAAATTATGATTGTCCTAGTTTATATTAGTCTTCATCTTGTCTTGAGTTACATTCTTTTGATCTTATTCATATCTAATACTAGTTCTATCACTAAAATGATTTTGACCACTTAGAATATTATCTAGATCATATGAGCTCTTTTTAAATCTCAAAAATGTTTTCACCTTTTTATCTATCTTTTCAAGCTCATATTTCAAAGAATCATTTTTAAAAACATACCTTGAGCATTCATCTTCTTTAGATTTTAGGATTATATACATAATTTCCAATTGATAATTGAGATGCTTGATCATATCTTCACACTCCTTGGTGTCTTCATTAAATATTTATCCATACACACTAAATTTATCCTCATATTACTTGAGTTTAAATTTCATCTTCTTATTGATCTTCTTCTCAATCTTCAGTTCTTCAAGAGCATTCATCAAAATAGTCTCACAATCCACCTCATCTTCATCATCATCTAAATCACTCCAAGTAGAATCCTTCTAATGTGATCAAATTCTTACCTCAACCATGAATAGGGATTCATATTCAATAGTACCATCATCTTCATGATCATATTTTGAGTCACCATCTTCACTCTTATATGATGAGATAAAATCTTCTTTAGTATAGAGACTCTTCTTATTTTTGAGGGACTTGTAATTGTTAAACTTTATGAAATCTTTTTTCCTATATGTCTTCTTGTCATCATCTTGGTATTCACCATTCTCTTCATCATCTTTATTCTCATTCTTAGGAGGGCACTTATGAGGAAAATTTTCTATCTCTCCACAATTGAAACATTTGAAGGGTAGTTTACCATTATACTTCCTTGAGCATGTGTTCAATTTCCTAGTAATCAAAACAATTAGTTCATCCTCATCAATGTTATATATGTCATCCTCTTCATATTTATTACCTTATAATTTATTCATAGGATTCATCTCTATCTTGAAATTAACCTCCTTTGGTGTTATATCATCATTTGCTCTCATCTCATATGTAGTAAGGGTGTCATGCAATTTATCTATCTTTAATTGAGTAAGATCATGACTCTCTTCTATAGAAGATAATTTTGGATCAAAATTGAGAGAAAGAGACCCTAATACCTTTTGGACTCCAATATCCTCTTCAAAATTCCCTTCAAGACCTTAGATGATGTTCATAGTCCCATCAACTCTCTACAAAAAGGATGCCATAAAATCTTCTTCCTTCATCTTAAGACTTTCAAATTACCTTCTATGATTTTGAAACTTAAAAATCTTAACCTTTGAAATTCCTTCAAAAATGATATACATTTTGTCCCAAATATTTTTAGCATATTTACAATGGATTACCTTGGTGCATTCAGTCTCTAAAAGACCAAAAAGTGATCACATTCATTGCCTTGGAATTGTTCTCAAATAACTTCTTATTTAAAACACTAGATAGAGGAGTAATAAGAGCAATATAACTATCTATAATAGATTTACATACATCAATCCCTTGGGAGATAATGTTTGTCCTCATCTTTGCACTCAAAAAATCATAATTGGATCCATTGAACATAGGTGCTTGCTTAGTAGAGAAACCTCCTTGATGATTACCCATATTGTACTTTGGATCATCTTTACGTTGTTAAGTGTTTACCAAAGAACCTACTCTGATACCAATTATTAGAGGTACAATAACTGAGAGGGGAGGGTGAATCAATGAGCCCAAATAATCTAACTTTAACTCTAATCTTTATAAACACATTATTAGCTACCATAAGCATTCATGAAGCATATACAACATTCATATTAATGAGCAAGAGAGACAATGCAAGATCAATCACATAATAATGACATATGTGGGAAACACTCTTATGGGAGAAAAACCACTAGAACCTACAATTGGGATATTATCCTATATTAATAAGATCTAATTTATACCATCTACAAATGATCAAAGAATTACAATCTCTATTTAGTGAGACTACAATCCCACAAGGTGGTGCCACACCTTTCTAGGTGAGTTGTAATAACAACTAGAATTTTAAAAAGTTTTACCTTAAAAGGAGGATAAAACCCCCTTAGATGATGATATTACACAAAAACACCTATGAATACATACACCTTTGAACTAATCTCTTCAACACTTGATTATGGACCTCTACTTATGAATCTTCACCTTTATTCACACTCAATTTATAAGATCACTATTTTGCCAACAAAATTATGACCTATAGGTGATACAAATAATCCTCAAATTTATATTCTCTTCAACTCATCCATAATTAACTCTACCCTTACATTTCTCCACACACACACAAGAATCTCTCAAATCTCCCCTTAGTCTCTCACTCTAAATCTAGAAATCATCATCTTTGATTTCACTATTTATAGATCATACTTGATAATCAATACCTTGATCAACCATTAGGAATTAATTCACACTTACGACATGAATACATGGCTCAAAACAAGCTTCATAGGTTTCCCATATCGTCTATGGGTCACCCTATAACAACTACACCTTTTAATAAGGCCCTTGTAGATCTTACAGGTCTCATGGAGACCTATTCACCCATTTAGTATAACATTGAAAAAAACATGAACATAAGACCACTTTCAATTCCATGGGTCTACTCCTTATGTCCCCTTAGACATCTTAAAATTATGATATTCAAATTTTCTCACATCTATGTATGCTCAATCAACTCAAATAGAGACCTTATACACATGAACACCATTATCAAAAATAACATCAACTTATTAATCATTATTCATACTCAAGATATATTGATCACACCTCCAAAATACTCATAGATAATCCTAATGTATTATACAACACTCCCGAATAGATAATTCATCAAGATACATCAAAATAATATCCATATAAGATCAATTACTCTTCTCGAGTCATTTGTAAAACAAACATGAACACATAGTTAACTTTTAACATTAATATATTTGAATGTAAACACTTTCAAATCTTTAAATTAGGCTAACTAGATACACCATGGAGTCTTATTCATCTTTGATTCTTACAACACCATCAAATTCCAACTCTATCAAAAGATATGGATAAAATACAAAGATCTAATTTTTCCTTATGTTAAATTCAAATATTTGAATGATAATGATCATAGTTAAACTTTGACCATTTTATTTGCATCTTATGTCCTCACTGCTCAGTTCAATTATACACCATTGATTTTGTTTAAACTTTAATGCATAGGTTTAAACTATAAAACATTAAACCTCAGTCACTTTGAATTAGTGTGCTCTATTAATCTATGTAGATCAACCAGGTCTTTAACTATCAAAATTCACTATTTGATCAATCTATATGAACACCCACTCACCATTAGATAATTATCCATTACATTTGATCAGTCATTAAACATCATGTACCTATCTTCATCTCACTACTTCCTAAATTATTGGATTAATGTGCATCATTGATCTTGCTTGAACTTTAACTTGTGTAAAAATGAGTAAATATGGGAACCTTGTTTATCTACCTGAGTAGTCATTTTTTAACCTGAATAAAATTTTATGCACTTATACACATGATCTCAAATTTGGACCATATGATCCCTTTACATAGGAGAATCTAACCATGTGACAAACTATTCCTAACATTTTCACATGTGTAATATATTTTTCCATTAAAATGTGTTCTCAAGATCTTTTATCATAGAGGCAACTATGTCAAAACCTGTCTGAGAGGTCAACTTTAAACATGCATAACTTTTGCCACACTTTAATTCATGATATAAAATTTATCACAAACAAATCAAGATTAAAACTAAACAAACCTATATGATCACCTTCTCCTAAAATGTCTACATGTGTGAGATATGTCATCAACAAACTACTTAGCTCTTTTTGTCTCATTTAAATTTAGCTATGTATGGGAAAATACTATCAAAATGCTTGGGAGCCCAACTTTGCACTTGCATATCTTTTGACATGCTGAGTCACATTATCTAAAAATTAGCACATAGAAACTAAGTAAAAAATTTAAAAAACTAATATGATCAATTTGTCTTGACACTTTCACTCGTGTGAATGATAACGTCATCAACATGCTTACTCGGCTCTACTTGAGCCCTTATTTAATTTTTTATAACTATGGGAACTTATTAAATTCTATCTAAGTAGCAAAATTTACATCCTCATATCTTTGGCCATGATTTATATCATGAATTGAGATTTGGTACATAATAACTAGTGACTAATATGATCACAACCATATGACCAACTCCACTTGACTCAGTCCCACTTGGTAATGGTGATGTCATCAAACTACCTACTAAGATTTAATGCCACTAGACTTGAAATGTCTAGATGACAACAATGATTAACTAGATGAAATCCAATCATGAACATAAAGAATTACATCTTAGAAAACATATTAGGGACCTCTTTCACATCTTCAAATCACCATACTCATACCTAAACATCTTTAACCATACCAAAGATAGAGATCAACCAATCATACTTCAAGCATACTAGGACAAGCACATTACACACTTTGTCATTATCACATAGACTATCAAGGCACTTCGTCCACTTAATACAACACCTCCATGAAATCACCATGATAAATCTCTAACACATTTTACAACTAACATGCCAATTTTATGATGTGCCAATTGTCCACACACATTCTTGTAATATATTCTTGATTTTCCAATTGCCTTTGCATATTTATTGAATATTTTTTTGCCTAGGCTTCATCCCACTGCATCCATAAAATCCTTTCATTGGTACTTGAAACCTAAAATATCATCCCTTATATCATTTTATTTTTTATTTATAGCCTAGCATTAATTATTTAAAACTATGTGTATTTTCCCCATGCACATTTTGGATAGTTTTTCATGTGTCATATAATTAATCTAGGTACCATCATTCTCTTATTTAAAATATTAATAAGTTTTGACTAGTGTGTCTCACTCAAATCCTTCCATACTTATTAAATTTTGTTTTTATTTATTCAAAACATCTCAAAAATTGAGGGTTAACATTTCCCCCTACTTCTCTTGTTTTTTTCCTCATCTAACTTTTGTCTCCTTTGGTGGGTGTGTATACAAAAGTAATTTAGGTTTGACTTCATTCACTCTATCTTCAAACACATCCCACAAAACCATTACATATAATATAGTATTTTGAGATATATGTGGATTTTATTTAATCTCATCCATGTTGGTAATATTATCCCCACTTGTTTCATGGAATTTTTAGGCAATGCCTACTTTGTATTTGAATTATTATGTAGTTGTAGACACCAAAATCATGTCAACTCCCCTGGTCATCCCCCATTTTATTCTTCTTCTCCTATTTAACTCTTGTCGATCACTTTTTCTACCAGCCTTGACCTTGGCAGCATGTAACAATGAGCAGAGAGCTAAAAGCTAGACTCTGTCCTCATTATGCATCTACCGACGATGGTCGTTACCTGGTCGATGTCGCCGACGTCGGTCACTTATCGGCCGACGTCGGCAATCCTGCCGATGTCGGTCACCTTACCGTTATTCGTTATCAGTTATCATTTGGTTCTCAATCAGTTTCTCAGACGGTTATCGAACCGTCTCTCAAACCGTCCCCTAGCCTTCATCAGCATCTACTGATCAATCCTGAACAAGAAGAACAGAACCAATCAATCAGAATTCCAGAACTCTGACATCCACAGACTCTTGCAATCAACACTCTCGCGACCAACTGACTCCAGCATCCACCAAATCTAGCATTCGTTTCAATCCGGCACTGCACAGACGCTTTAACAACTTCGACTATGGCTTTTATCACGTCTTCTGACAGGTAAGTATTTTCTTTGTTTATTTTCATTTCCTTCTGATTATTAGTTGTTCATTATTTCTGTCATCCCGAATCTTCAAACCACAGACCCAAGCCCTGAGTCCCTTCTTTACATCCCTGCCCATTACCCCTATCTATAACTCTGTCCGAACTCGACCAAAACCCCCAGACTCTGTCCAAACCCGACCTTACTTTGCCCAGACCCTATCCTGACCTTGTCCCGATTCCATCAGACCCTATCCTGAACTTATCAAGACCCTGTCCCGACTCTCCCAGACTTTCTACAACTCACCCAGACTCTGTCCAGAACCTGCCCTGACTGACGCCGGTGACTTCCCCGACTGACGACGGTATCTCAACCGACGTCGGCACCTTTCCAGACCGACACCGGCACCACAGAGATCGATGCCGGTGACTGTGCAGAACAGTGTTGCTTATCAGGTATGCATTTTAATTTTCTGTCATTTATTTTTGTCATTTTCTCTTTCATTATCTACTTTCATCAAATATTCTACTTTTTTATCAGTGGGTTGATATCCTTCTAGGGAGTCTTCGTACTTTTGAGATTGGGCATTCGCCTGACAGCCCACCATATCCTTTGACTAACATTTTTCCGTGTTTCAGTCTTTTCTTCTTCGCAGGTGTCATTCCTCCACAGCCAAAGAGGAGAATCTTCCAACGTCTGATTTTGGTGCGCACAACTTTATCAGGTACTTCTAGCCTTGACCATTTCTTTTAGTTTCTTATTTCTTCTTTGAATGTAGAAAGCAATTTTGCATAGAAACATTCTGGCATGCCCGGTGGGACCCTAGGTCCTCCTTGGGTTCTTTCTCTCTTTCTTCTATTCATTTAAGTGCATTAGATTCCTTCCTTTTTGCCTCCTCTCGTCTCTTCTTAATGACATCATAAGCAGGACTAAAATGAACATTTCTTTCTTTCTTGCACTTTTAGACTAGCTAAAACTCATATTTTTCGACTCTTTCTCCATTCGTCTTCATACGAACAAACATTTCGACTTGGACATTAAAACACTTTGCATTCATTTCTGTTTGCCTGCATCTCTTAGACCACACATAGTAATTAAACTGCATATTGAATTAATCTAGATCACTTGATGTTACACAACCAAACCACCTGCACAAAATAAACATTTTAACTTACCTGAGACAAGGCCCGACTGGGATTTCATCCCCCAGTGGATACCTTACCCGTCCTGGCAATCTCACTTGGATTTCATCACCAAGGGGAAAGCCCACTCCGTTCTCTGGTGAAGTATAATCTCTAGGTGAGGTATATTTTGGCTAAGTGAAACCAGTTAACCACTGGAATCGTGAAGTGAGGGGAGCTTGCTCCTTAGCACCAGGCCACGTACCGGACCTAACACAGACTTCTTGAGCACCATAACAAAACCTGAAACCATCCATGGACTTCTTCTAGGACCCGACTCACAAAGCCAACCTCCCCAAACACACATTCTAAGGCATAAGCCACTATAATCCTAAAAAAATTTAATTCTAGGGTTTTAGGATTTGCTTGTGTCTTCATCTTTTTAGTTCTTATCTACTTGTTTGAGCGTGTAAGGACGTTCTCTCTTGCCTTTTATGGTTTTGACAAGCAGTCAAACCAAGGCCCTTTTTGACCACTCTAGCCATCAACTGCTTTCGTCTACCCCATCTCTAACCCGTCCTATCATGGAGTTACACTCGGAGACTGAAAGAACTCCTACAGGACCGACCCTGACCCCGACTCAAATTCCCATCATCCCTGAAGGAGACCAAGATTTCAAAAAATTCTTGGACCTCAATACCACAGCCCTCCATAACTATCTCGCGAGAAATCCAACGCGAGACCTTTCGGGTGACATGGTGACGACATCGACACCATTCGTCATCCAACCCTTTTTGACTCAGCCTTTCGCCTCAACCGTTAACTCAACCATGGCCAATACGAAAAGTTTGGCCTCTTCAACTTTTTTAGACCAACCTCCATCGGGGTTTCGTTACCCCCTCAATCACCTGCAATTCAACCAAGTTCTACATCATATCAGAACTTGATTGTCTCGACCCCTTACACTCTTGCACCCACAAATGTAGGAGTGCCAACCTATCCCTCTACCAGTGCCACTATTCAACCACCTTTGGCGGTGCCTAGTCAACTTATACCTTCGACCTTCATGACGCAACCACCCTTAGCCTCTACTTCTGCCCCTGCGACTAGTCATCCATATGTTGCACCCTTACTGGTACAACCGACTACGTCGTATACCTCCTCTAGCCTCTTTCAAGTGCCTTACAACCTTGGGGGCGCTCCATCCACCAATCCGTTAGCAGATGTCATCAAGATGCTGATGGATAAAATGTCCAGTCTCGAAGCTTCTATCTCTGGTTCAAATAATGTCTCTTCATATGACCAGATTTATAATGAGCCCATTCATCCTTCTGTCCCTATCCGACCATACCCCAACCATTGGAAGCTTCCTAAATTTACTCGCTTTCAGAGTAAGGAAGACCCACAACAACATCTACGAGCATTCAGACAAGCCTGCTACCTTATTGCCCACGACGATGCGTTACTTTTACGCACGTTTCCTATGTATCTTTCTGGCCCTGCCCTTGACTGGTATAATTCTCTTACCAGACATTCTATCTTTTCATTCATTCAACTTGCTCAATTATTCGTTGACCATTTCTCAATCAATATCACTAAACAAGTCTCGATCATAGACCTTTACTCCATTAGGCAATTTGACAACGAATCAGTAGTTGATTTTGTCGCCTGTTGGAGAGGCTTGATTAACCAGCTCTCTTTCTCCTTGCCTCAACCTGAGCTCATTGAGCTCTTTTCCCGAGCATGTGTCAGTCACATCTCATCCACCTTGTGGGTTCAAACATTCTACACTTTTGACGAGGCCTTCACCATGGCCCGAAAGCTTGAACTCTACGTTATTGAAGAAGATAAGGTCAAATTGTGTAACACTAACACAAGAACCAATGACCATTCTTCTTCTAGACCTTCTTCTGCCCACTCTCAATCTAAGGGGTCGGCAAACACTGTCATCTTTAGACCATCATCTTCAACAATAACTAACCGACCAACATCTTCAACATTAGACTACATCAATAAACATTTTCAACGTTAATCCATACATCGTCAATTCACTCCAATTGGAGAGTCATATGCCTCTGTCTTGGATAAACTCATCAAGCAGGGGGTCCTCAATCTCCCTTCAATCAGACCACATCAATTCGACCCCTCAACACCTATCCCTGCATGGTACAGGGAGAACCACTTTTATAACTATCACCATGTCAAAGGCCATGATATGGATCACTGTCAAACTTTTAAAAACCTCGTCCAGAACATGCTAGACAAGGGCGATCTTATCTTGGATAACCCGAATGCACCGTCCAACCAAAACCTCGACATCTTCAAACAACCTTTTCCTAATCACCCACCTACTCAAGACAACATCCAAACCATGATCAATGACCCTCAAGACCATGATATACACACCATCAACACTATCTTACCTCTTGTCCCTAACCAACCTTCTTCACAGGATGAAAGACCCTCTTCTCCTATTAGTCCTCCATCGACCTCTCTCATACTGGAAGACACCTTGATCACACCTATGCCATTGGCCCTATCTTCATCCGCAGACCCTACCTTGCCTATTCCTCAAGCACACGTAGAAGGCACGATCATCCCTACCATCTGCCCACTTGAGGAGCCACCCTCTCCTATTTCTTCTCCACCAAGAGAAGACCCTATCTCTTCACCCATTTTGATGGAGGAAGACCCAGTCATGGTTTCATCTTGCCCTTTGCCTGAGATTGTTACATCTCACTCACCTCCGTCCACATCTAAACCCAAACCCGTATCTAACCTCGCCTCACACAATAGTGGCCCTCGACTCAAACCCACGAAGACCACTAGACCACACCAGAGGACTCCTCCCCCACCTTCATCATTACCTTCAATCTTGGGCCCGCATCCATCCACTTTAATTGGAGTGCTTCCTACTCCCATCCTTCACAGAGGCACGTCGCCTCCATTACTCTATCAACCTGTCAAACATATATCTTCTCTAAATCATCGACCAATGTCTCTACGCCTCTCAAACCAACGTCATCAACCCTCACTGCAATAAAATATCCAGACCCATTAACAAGTTCTTATACCTTGCTATTACGGCACTTATTGCAATCATCTCGCCTCAACCTTCTGCCTCTCAAACCATATCAATCTCTCAGACCTAAACCACCTTGGTTCGACGACACTCGTATTTGTGCATATCATCGCACACTTAGACATGACACAGAGCATTGTTGTGCCCTCAAGGTCGCCATTCACCAATGTCTGGGAAATGACACCTCTCTTCTTGACCACGTTATCAAGCCTTCAACACCACCCCTCTCATCAACTCTCGGATCAAGACCCTCTTGGTTCGACAACTCTAAATACTGTCACTATCATCATACTTCGAGACATGACACTGAGCATTGTTGCGCTCTTAAAGCTGTCATTCATCACCAACAGAGAAAGGATTCCCTTCTCATCAAGGATCCTCTTAACCACCTCTTTACGAAATCATCAACACCAACTCATACCTCTCCAACCTCATCACCTAAATCAGGATCTCCACGCCAGGTTCTGGTTCCTTTGTCACCTTTAACCCCCTTATTCGACATCAACACAGTCCATCTGACCACTAAACCTCAACCTACCTTAACCAATCCGTCAAATATTCTCCCTAGCTGCTGGGGGAATTCAACCTTCATCCAAACCTCGACCAATTTTTCAACACAGTCTCAACCACATATCAATCACTCTTTTAACTTAGCCTCAACCAGACTAGCAACCAAACATTTAACCCGACCTCAACCAAACATTCAACCCAACCAAAGACCAAATACCAACCAATCAACCCTTGACCAACCATTGACCAACTATCAATTGACCAACCTTTTTATCCACACATTCAACCAGTCTCGATCAATCAATGACCATATCAGTCAACTTCACATCCACTCATCAATCAACACGTGACCAATATGGAGCATAGTAAATGAGGCAACTTTGCTCCTAATTGGCTCAGACCTTTTATTATCATGCACAAGTATGGATCAGGGACTTATCGTCTATCTTCTCTTGATGGACGCCCAAAACCTGAGCCTCTTAATGCGTTGCATCTGCGACTGTTATACTGTTAGTCGAGTATTCGTCCACTTGACACTTAACTTGAGCTCGTCCCTTGAGCAATCTCCATCCTCTTAATCCTACTTCCTTTCAACCCTATTCCTCTTAACAATTCCTATAACCCCTTTTATGTTGTATGGATGCTTTGTCCTCATAAAAGGGAGCCCTTGACCTTCTATAATCTTGTCCACGACTCACATTTCTATCAAAACAAATCAAGATGTCACAATATCCATGGTCACTATATCAATATCAAAATCAAAAAGCAGACTTCTCCCTCGAAGGACAGCTGTACTATCATTGCTGTAATTAATAGACTGCTCCCTTGAAGGACAGCTATTCAAAAGCCCTTATATTAAACAAAAATCTAGACCACTCCCTTGAAGGATGGCTATGACTCAATCTGGCAATAAACAGCACTATTTTAGAAGCTTCCCGCATTGATCAGCTTCACAACTGACCACCAAGCAAATGACATCTCTATGCAGGCTTCCTGCATTGATCAGTCTGCGCTAATAGAAAAAAAAAAAAAATTGAATGAGTCATGGACTTGACTTATAGTTGTCTCAGGGTCTCCTATAAAAAGGGGCATAGATATTTCTGCTCTTAAAATGGGTTACCCTCTTTTCTCCTCCTATCACCTGCTCAAGGGACTTTGAGCTCACTTTAATGCCGAAGTGATTCGATTACCACTCTAACATAACCATGGTCAACGACGTCACGCATGAATGGGGCTCTTGGTTCTCATAACCCCTATCTATGCTATCTTTTTGGTCCTTGTCAATGAAAGAGCAATAAGCCTTTCACATATCTTTCACTTTGGTCACCTTTAACCAAACCTTTTTCAACTAAAACATTCTCAGACCAACAACTCGACAACATGACATTATCATCATCCTTGTCCTTTTCACATAGTTTCTATGGACACCAGTACACAGGGAAACTATCGACCAGACTCAATTTATGTTAAGCATAAACCAATACTTGCTGAAGCATAAATAAACCTTCATTCATTTTTTAGCATACATCCATCACGACTATGGAAACTTGCTAGGGATGAAAGCCTTTTGACCAATTCTACAGAATACACCATCTGTAGCATCATCTTATCCTTATCTTCCCCTCATCATTTTGACACTTGACCACATCCAATCATCGACCAATCTCTTCCATTTGTCTGAACTACATTGGTCTGAGGCCCTATGACCAGGGCTATGTAGGTAGCACTCAGATAACACATCCTCTGAGGTTAGCTCGACCACCCCCATTTATTCGTCTCCTTGATGGACAAACCTTCTCTTCTATAACTTTGATCAAGACTAATCATTTTCTTTGACCATTCCTCCCTTTTAGGGAGAACTACATTGGCCTGAGGCCCTTCACATAAGGGCTATGTAGGCAGCACTCAGATCACATGATGTTTTCTGAGGTTAGCTCGACCACATCCTTTCGTTCATCCATCCACCTTGACCCATGACCATTGGAGATCATGCCTATCTCCTCCGACCTTGATCACTTCCAAGACATTGTTGCCTTGGTTGTTTTTGCGTGTATGCTACCTCACGGCTGGTTAGCAGAATTGTCTGCAGACCCTTTTTTTGACCCTTCACAAGGATAGGATCGCGAGCCAGTTGATCCCTACTACTTGTGACTTTTTCGTGTTTCTGGGAGCACTTCCTGAGCCTGAGATACCTAGAACACGATGACCATTTGGAGCTTTAGCTTAGATTGAGTGACCCGATCAGTAGACGACTAAATGCTGGGGCCCAGTTATTTCAATTTTAGCACTCCTCGACCCTTGACCTGCGACACTTTTGACCTGACCATCTCGTGTAGTGATATGCGCACAATCACAACTTTTGCAGCATTCACCCTCACCCCTTTTTCATCCACTCTTTGTCAAATCAGCACCCAATTCTCGGTTCCCTTCCCTCGACTCCTGCTTTGAGTGGGAATACCTCATCCATAATCGGGGCAACCTATCTTTTTCCTATTTTGTCTTGCAGTTCATTCGAACAACCAACAAGATGAAATCAACCTTATCTCACACCTGGGGCAATCACTCCTATTTTTGTCTTGCAATTCGTCTAGAAAAACCAACAAGACAAAAAGGGGCAAATGTAGACACCGAAATTGTGTCAACTCCCCTGGTCATCCCCCGTTTTATTCTTCTTCTCCTATTTAACTCTTGTCGATCACTTTTTCTACCAGCCTTGACCTTGGCAGCATGTAACAATGAGCAGAGAGCTAAAAGCTAGACTCTGTCCTCATTATGCATCTGCCGACGACGGTCATTACCTGGTCGATGTCACCGACGTCGGTCACTTATCGGCTGACGTCGGCAATTCTATCGATGTCGGTCACCTTACTGTTATTCATTATCAGTTATCATTTGGTTCTCAATCAGTTTCCTAAACGGTTATCGAACCGTCTCTCAAACCATCCCCTGGCCTTCATCAACGTCCACTGATCAATCCCAAACAAGAAGAACAGAACCAATCAATCAGAATTCTAGAACTCTGACATCCACAGACTCTTGCAATCAACACTCTCACGATCAACTGACTCCAGCATCCACCAACTCCAGCATTCATTTCAATCCGGCACTGCACAGATGCTTCAACAACTTCGACTATGGCTTTTATCACGTCTTCTGACAGGTAAGTATTTTCTTTGTTTATTTTCATTTCCTTCTGATTATTAGTTGTTCATTATTTCTATCATCCCGAATCTTCAAACCATAGACCCAAGCCCTGAGTCCCTTCTTTATATCCCTGCCCATTACCCCTATCTATAACTCTATTCGGACTCGACCAAAACCCCCAGACTCTGTCCAAACCCGACCTTACTTTGCCCAGACCCTATCCTGACCTTGTCCCGATTCCATCAGACCCTATCCTGAACTTGTCAAGACCCTGTCCCGACTCTCCCAGACCTTCTGCAACTCGCCCAGACTCTGTCCAGAACCTGCCCCGACCGACGTCGGTCACTTCCCCGACCGACGACGGTATCTCAACCGACGTCGGCACCTTTCCAGACCGACACCGGCACCACAGAGACCGACGCCAGTGACTGTGCAGAATAGTGTTGCTTATCAAGTATGCATTTTAATTTTCTATCATTTATTTTTGTCATATCCTCTTTCATTATCTACTTTCGTCAAATATTCCACTTTTTTATCAGTGGGTTGATATCCTTCTAGGGAGTCTTTGTACTTCCAGGATCGGGCGTTCGCCTGACAGCCCACCATATCCTTTGACTAACGTTTTTCCATGTTTCAGTCTTTTCTTCTTCGCAGGTGTCATTCCTCCACAGCCAAAGAGGAGAATCTTCCAACATCTGATTTCGGTGCGCACAACTTTATCAGGTACTTCTAGCCTTGACCATTTCTTTTAGTTTCTTATTTCTTCTTTGAATGTAGAAAGCAATTTTGCATAGAAACAGTAGTCTTGTGCATGGTATATTTTTCTAACAAAGCTTCTTAGTATATCAACTAATTTCATCATGCACTATAAGTATTTTATCTTAAAATTTGGATTTATAGGACTTTCATTCATCCATATTCATTTTTATTTATATAATATCCTTCTCCTTTTTCATGATGGTATCCATTTATTCAACCTTGTCATTAGTTTTATGAAATTGTGCATCTATAATCGATAAGGTCTCCTAGTATATCAAATATGTGCACTGCATTTTTTATTATATTTTGTGCTTGTAAAATAAATTCCTTAAATTACCAAACTCATTCTTCACAATTTTTCTTAGCCACATCCAACTTTACCTTTAGTGCTTGTTTTTCTTCGTATATCTTTTTTAATTTCATCATTTTCTCTTCCAATTCGATTTATTTCTTCTTTTATGATTTGGAAATAGTAAGTTGATTTTCTTGCTCTTCATCTTCAATCATTTAAAACTCTACTTATGATTATTACACAACATCCTTCATTAAGATGTCCATTGTTACTAGAGTTATCCATATTATTTTCTTGATTTTTCCTTCTAATTTTTCAAGGGATCCATCCCATCTAAAAAATGTATACACTTGGTTTTGTATTCACCTTTGCAATGGTGGTTGTCACTTATTCACTCTTTTTAACAATGTGTAACAAAGTTTTTTTTATTAATTTTCAATTTTATGGTTTAACTTGTAAGTTTCTTCTTAAATTCTGTGACCTTATTCTCTAATTAAAAATTAATTTTCAATAATTATGTATTTAGATACACCAATCCCAAGGTTGTTTATAGATCATTAAGGTTATGCATGTTACAATAAATGTTTTTTATTCCTTTTTTAGGTTTTTCTTTTTCATTTATACCTTTGATAAGCATTTAAAATGTTGGATCTGCCATTTATGCACTCAAAAAAATTAAGTTTATTATCTATGTCATTTTTTTCTTTGTCATCATAAACCTATTCCACTTCAGCCATTACATCTATAAATTATTAAACATTCATGGGGTATAGTTACTCTTGATGTTGTGATTTCTATTCTTATTCCTAGTGTATACACATAATATTTTTAAACTTTATCATTTACTAACATTTTATCTCTTGCAGGAACCTATCATGTTTCAATCTTCCTAAGTGCATGCCTTGAAGGGTGCACTATGAAAAGGGTGGGAAGAGCATTGGCGCTTCACAAGATTTTTACTTAAATCTATCATACCTAAACCCATTACAAATACTAATTATTTAAATCCTAAAGAAAACAAAACCCATTTATCTAATTCCCTAAGAAACTCTTATTTCAAATATCCCCTAAACTGAGCAAACACCCATTTTTGCTACTAATTCAACCTAGTTGACATTGTTGCAAAAGCTATGACACACATTATGGAGTTAAGCTAGTGTGATCAACATAGTTTGAGGCCTAATGGTAAATTTTTATAAACAAGGTCATGTGGGTTGAACTTGATGGATAAAATTATAGAAGAGTTAGGACTTATCCATTTCTATAAATACAACTTTCACTTCATATAATAGAGAGGAAAATTCATTTTCACATTATTACAACTCACAATTCTATTCCATATGTATATGAAGGAGCCATTGCTTAGGGTTTGATTTGGAGGAAACATATCTTGTATTTTGGAAAGTTTTGGATGCAAGTAAGATTATTTTAGCCTAAAAATGATTTCTATAGTGTGATCCTTACAAATCCACAATAATATCTTTAAAAACACCATTGGTTAAGGGGGATATTGAGACTCGATAAGTTTGCTCAAAGGTAAGTATCTATAACTTGTTATATTTAATTTTATAGAGACTCAATTACCTATACAATTAAAATTAGTATATGTATAGGGTTTTATAGGATTTCAATCTTCTATCTTAGGTGATCTAGGCCCCCATTTTCCTACCATGATCCCTTTTTTTGTTTGTTTGTTTTAAACCATTCCCTTTTATGTTATAAGCTTTGATAACACTAAATTAGTTTTATTTCATGTATTCATACTTATATAGGGTTATTACATAGTTTTAAAAATTTGAATATAGGGTTTGAAACCCTCTCTTCACTATTGAGGGGTAAGTTCTCTATTAGTTATATTTATGGGATCCAATTTGGTCATTATCTTGATATACATATTATTATAATAGATGTTAGTTCATTAACTTCTCCAAGATTAGATTAAATAAGTAGTATAAGTTATACATCTTTATTAATATGTACATATTGATGAGCTTGACATGAATCTAACCCTTGATTTAAAAAAAATTCATTTATAGTCAACTAGGTTTTGTTGGTCAACCTAGTTTTATTCTCTATTTTCAAATTCTAGATATATAGTAAACTAGGTCACACTGGTTGAACCAATTTTTTTCTCTATATACATGTTTTCATCTATAGTCAACTAGGTCATGCTAGTCAAAATTATTCATATTTTTACAAAGTTCAAGATTTAGTCTTAGAAAATTAGGTCATATTGGTCAACCTAGTTAACTATATTTACAAGTTTTAGATCCATAAAAAACTAGGTCATGTTGGTCAAACCTATTCATTTTATATAAATTTAAGTCTTCAATCCCAACAAACTAGTCATGCTAGTCAACCCTATTCATTTTCTACATATTTCAACTTTCATACTCAACAAACTAAGTCAACCTTGTTGACCTTATTAAATTATTCAAGTTATTTCTAACTTAGTACTTTAATTTTGTCAATTTTATTAGTTTGATGTTCTTATTTTTTAGTAAAATTACTTAGTAATTAATATTTCCATTATGTTATTTCTATTTTTTAGTTCTATTAAAACTATATCACACAGTCAACTAAGTCAGCATAACTTGCTTAGTTTTATGTTTATTTTCCTTGCTAATAAACTAAGTTGACCTAGTTGACCTTATTTGTTTTGACATATTTTTATAATAGATTATGTCGACAAGTTTCGACCTTATTATGTTCTATTTATTAAACTAGATCAGTTTGGATGATATTTTTTAATACTCCACCATAATTAAGATAATTCACTTTCTTTTCATAGTAATTAATCTCATTTTTTTATTTGAAAAGAGTTGGTTGCATGTTTATTTACTTTCAAAAATTCTAAATTAGTTTTCTTCAGTTTAATTTCCTTTATTTTTCACTTTATCTTGATATACCTATAAAATATATAGAAATATTTTTAAAACTACTTAGATAATGTTGTGAAGGGTTACACAATACTCTATTTACAATCATTGTCTATCATTTACTAAATATTGATATACCTATAAAATATATAGAAATAGTTTTAAAACTACTTAGCTAATGTTGTGAAGGGTTACACAATACTCTATTTACAATCATTGTCTATCATTTACTAATATCATGGTGTGAGGGGATTTTCCCAATACTCATAGCCATAGTATAGAGCTAAACATAGTGTTTAGTTTCCATGAACCCCATGATATTTATGAAACACCTAGGATTTCCATTTGTATTTAATGTTAGGAATCCAACCATCTATTTGGTCTTATTGTGTAGAGGTTATATGTTAGTGATAAGAAGTTACTTTCATATTGACCTTAAAACTAGGTTTAGTGGGATATGGAAAAGGTCTAATCTTCCATAGTTATCACTATAAAATAGTAGGCCATCACTATCCAATGGACAATAAATTATATTTAAGATCCTATAAATAAATCAAACCCCTATGGAGCATCTTCCTTATGTTCTTTTTGGATAAGTAGTTAGGCAGTTAGTTAGTTATATAGTTTCACCTATACTTCTTGTTAGATTCTCTCTTTGATATTATAGATGGTGTTAACCATCATTGAAATAGTTATATATTATGTTATTGAACTATATTAACCAACACTAACCTAGTTGATTGTGTTTAAATAGACTAAGTTGATTAGGATCAACTCAACCTTTTATATTCTACTTATTTTGCCTCTATTTTCAAACTACATCATCCAATTTATAGAAAATTTTCAAATCCAACTAAGTCAACCAAGTCAATCCTATACATTTTTATCCTAGTATTTATTATTATATATCCAACTAAGTCAACTAGGTCAATCATGTAGGTTTTCAAACTATTGTTTGTTCCTATCCATCCAAATAAGTCAACCAGGTCACACTTGTAGGTTTCTAGCCTCATAGTTTTTTTTCTTTTTTACTACATCAACTAGGTTAATCCAATATATTTTTACACTATTGTTTATTCCTATATATCCAAATAATTTCACCAAGGAAATCATGTAGTTTTTTAACTTGTTTTTTTACTTGTCTACCAAACTAAGTTGACCATCTTGACCTTGTAGGTTTACAGACTAATGTTTTTATTTTTTATACAACTAAATTGACCAATTCAATTTTTTAGATTTACATACTTATATTTTTATTTGTATATATGACCAATTCAATCAGGTTGATCCTATTGATTTACATATTATTGTTTCTACCTTCTTGTATTATGAACTAAGTTGATCCTAGTCATCCTAGTTTAATAGGTGGTTAATCATGTTTTATTTCCTATTTTCTCCTAATTCTCAACTAACATTATGAAATCACCTATTAGGATCTTCATTTATATTCTCAAAACATGAAAACTTTATATGGGTGCCTCTCCTTTACCTACCTTATCTACCCAACAAGATAAACCTTTGTGGTGAAATAACTCCTGACCATCATTTAATGGAATGTAACATGGTCCACATTACTCAAAATGATGACCTATATTATTCTAACATTAATGACCCCTTATCCAAACTTCCTTACTTCACCATTATAGTTATTAATACTAGTATATGAAACCCTCCCATAGGGAACCCTCTATATAGAACACTCATTTCCCTAATCTTGGGAATACTCCTCCCACCAACACTAGAATTCCACCTCTTACCACTAGAAATGAAAATATACCTATAGATACAACTCAAATTATTTGTCAAATGGTTCAACAAATGAATATTATTAAAACAACTAACAATTCCCAAATGCTCCAAATGCAAAATAATATCTTACAAATGGAAATCCAAACCCCTATCATCATGCCTCAAAATAATCAAAATTTTTTCTAGCCTCCTCTTAAAGATGCCAAGGGAACATCATCCCTCAACCTCTAATGCATAAAAAAAATTCCCCAACATTTTTAAATTGAACCATTGTATCCATTATTTGATTCCATAGATATTGGAAACATCTCTCTAACTATTAAGTATGATGGAAATAAGGACCTTTTTTTCCTTAAAAAATTAGTAATTTCTATAAGGAATGGGTCCAAACCATTTCTTTCACTACCACTAAAATTATAATCAAATATTTAATAGTAGATGATTTATAATGGTATAACCAACTTCCCTAACATTCCATATTGAAACTATAGGACTTCTTGAATTGTATAGTTAAATAATTTAAAGAAAATGGTCTTCCTAAAACTGATCTTAGTCACTTCATATATTATATGAAATTGCATATTTAACACACTCATACTTTTATCAAAATATGTAAATCATTATCTCACAAGGTTGACCATAACATGAGTGATGATAATATTTTCAAAATTTTCTTTATTTACCTTAAAATCTATCTTAAATATAGGCTATGAATAATTTCTCATATGACCCTAAAATAATCTTTTGATCAAGATAAAAGATAGTATTTTCTTGTGAATCAATTTGAACCATCAAATAATTTAATCAAGGAATCTCACCAAACTTCAGCGAATGCATCCAATACAAATTCTCAAACTAAATATCCTCCAATAAAAATTGGATAATTTAAATTAGATATTGAAACTATCTCCTTCCGACCCTTAATAGTCTCAAATAATAATAAATTACTATCTCCATCTAAACGTTTAATCTATAATAATAATTCTCCCACATCATGTTAGATCTTAAAAAAAAATTGGTTCTAAGACAATATTAGTCACTCAAATGAGGCATGCCATGCACCTATAAAATTTGTAGTTTTTTTCATATTAGGAGATGCATTTGATCATGAAACTATGATTAAACTACATCATCATGTTTATCTCAAAGCTTCTCAAAAGAGGAACTTTGCTAAAGATGATAATCAAAACTCTTAAAAACCTTATTCTTATCCATATTCAAAATATTCTAATGAAAATGTTTGTGGTATTGATTAATATTGATTACGATCAATCTTATACTAATTATCAATATGTGAATGTGATTAAAGTTAATCATCATCACAAATAAACTCATTAATACCTTGTTACCAAACCTAAAAAAGTTGTCTATTGAACACTGAATTCTTATATACTACAACATCTCAACCCTCATCTTCAATACCAACCACTAGTGAAGATATACCTCTACTAGTAGAACCTCAAACACTTCAAAAAATTATGCTTCATAATCAACCTAAGCCTTGAATTCAATCTTATTCTAAACCTCAATAGAATTTCCTAGATGAACTTAATTTTATGCCTTGTAAAATTCCTTTCATGTAATTATTAATTACTTATTATAATCACAAGTTCCTTATGAAACAACTAAAATACATAAAGGAATGCTCATCTAATGAATCAAAATTACTTTTTGATTCTCCTCAACATATAGAGGTTCATTATACTTGAAATAATTTCTTCTACCAAACCCTCCATATAATTTACTAAAGATGTTATGATAAATGATGAAATTATCTTTAGAGATGATGTTCCACCTCTTTTTATCAAAATTATCATCAATACACACTTCAATTATAAAAAAATTATTTATTAAAGGATCTAGTATCAATGTTACTTATCTTTGGTTAATTCAACAAATTAGATTTTCCAAAAAAATATCAAACAAACCACCTCATGTGTCATGGATTCAATAAAAATAATAAAAAATCACTTAGTTGTGTTTGGATTCCTCTTATCATTGGACACAAGATAATCCACACCAATATCATCATTTTTTATCTTAATTTATGTTACAACATACTCTTCATCCACCCATGGACTCATCGTATGTGAGTTATTACATCTTCTCATAACCAATGTATAAAATTCATACATAATGGGAAACATTATAAACATGAGGTTGATCATAATCCTTTGAGAATATAATTTCAAAATCCAAAATCTTAGTATCATATAAACACCATTGCTTAGATTAATAGTCCTCATATTCTTGAATTTATTAATATGCATTTAGATTTACATGTATCTCTTATATATATTAGATGATGATGAACCTAAAAAATTATTTAAAAAAATCAATACCACTTGAATAAATTCCTATATTAGGAAATTTCTCCCTCCTTTTCTTCTTCCATGAGATCAAACCATTCCCTTAATATATGATACCACTAATATTCCTCCCCAATGTAATGCACTTGAAGCCTCTTACAAAGAAGATGATTTTTATTGTAATGAACATGGGGGGGTTAAAATATTCCAATACCCTTTAACCATGTCCCCTCACACTTTTAGTAGTATGGGCATCTCCAATATAGATGATCATACTAAAATAGATACATGTACTATATTTCCATCTTATGGTGATACCTAAATCATGGCTTAATTATAATCACAATGTTTACACATCTTGCATTATCAAAATACGTTAGAAAAAATGCTTCCCTTCAATCATGATGTCTATGTCATTCACTTATCCTTCGACAATGAATCAAAACTTGAAGGCCATATACCCCCTATTAATGTACCTTTTCTAGATACTCTATGGTTATTCTAAGAAATCAAACAATCATATATAATCCAACCTACAATTCCTAAGTACATCGATATGATCAGTCTTCATTTTCATTAGGGATATGATTTTTGTCTGATTTAACTTTTATGTTGATAATGGAATGTAAAACCCTAGTTTTCTAAAGTGTTGGAATAATAAACTAGGGGATATATATGTAATAATTATAGTATTTAATTTATATAGTAATTGACTTTTATGATTCTTTTATAAATATAAAATTAAATACAAGAGATGTACTTAGCTAGAAAATTACTAAGACAGGTGAATTATAGGCTAAAAACTGGTACAAAGACTATGAAAGATGTCATAGATAAAGACCAAGAGTTAGAAACCCTCTTAAAAAATATTATGATCCCCTAGATGGTACCACACCATACTAATATCCTATACAATTAAATAGTTTCCTTTTTAAAATAGGGATAACTATATTCTGGGTATACCTTCACCTAGTTTTAGGGAGTTTGTGCATGGATGCTGGTTCATTATTTATTCCCTATTTTGACTAATTTGAATGTAGAACACTAAGCCTCTATGTTTTTAAAGATATTTAAGGATCATAAATATAAAATAATTGAATTATTGGGGTAGGTTAGACATGACCTCAATACCCCATGTATTGAGTATTGCCTACATAGCAATACCTTGAAAAGGGATACATCTTGATGTAGTTCTCCCAATCTAAGAACTGGTGGAAGTGTAAGTGAATACTATTATGAATGATAGTTTGAATTTTTTGAGTGTGATATTAGAATATAAATTTGAGTAATCTAAGATCTAGACTACTATATATGGGTGTATGCAGAAGTAGGGTAGAATAGGGATCAATGACCTTGGTTTACACCATTATTTCTAATTTTGTTTATGAGTATTTGCATTTAATTTCCATCTAGTGGCTAAGTGAATTAAAGTGGTGTATATATAACGTTTTGGTGATTTTCAATATGTGAAATAGGTCTAGGCCAACCCTAGGATTAATTTGGGGGATGGAAAGATATTTTTTGAGGGAGTAAGGAGCTAAGGGACATTAGCATAATCCCTAGGTCAATAACATAGTGTGCTAGTGTCCAAAGGGTCCAGGTGGTAGAAGCTATTTAAAAAGGGTCCTAAGTGACTATGGTATGGATTAGTTATACTTTGGTATATTTGGGAGTGGGTATGACCAATATGAAAGCTAGAAAAGGGTCTAAAAAGGACCTAAGATAGGTCTAGGGCTAAGCTAGGTTAAAGTGGTCTCAAGTGACACTCATTGCACTAAAATGAAATTTTAGATGACTAAATTTTTCCACCACTTATTCTAGAAATGAATAAAACCAAAATGACTAGGATAAAGGAAAATAAACATACCTAGACTTACGCAAGAGGTGAAACCCATGAATATAGGTCTAATTCTAGGAAGCATGCTCTATTTCATATCCTAAAAATTAAATATGAAGTAATCAGTCCTAACTTAATAAGCACAAAAATTAAATTAAAAACTCAATAAATAAATGAGAGAAAGAGGAACAAAATTAATACACCCTATTAGGTATGTGAAATATTGCTAAATCTTAGTGACATCTTATGTATTCATGTAGATGGTGATCAAATAGTGAATAATTTGGTCTAAGTTAATGTCTTGATCAATCCTCATGTGTGGGTGGCTTAAGAACTCAATCCATCCTTGACTCTAACATTTCCCACCCTTTCTTGGTGGATCATAATCTATTAATAGCTTAGATTGGACTAATGGATTATATGACCGTCCTATGTAGGTAGATAAAAAACTCAAGTAGGCTATGACTCCGTCATTTCCTACCCATGTGTAGTAGATGCATATAAAACTAAATTTGTGTAATGTAATTGAAGCTATGTGATTTAAATAAAATTATATAGGATGGCTTTGGGCCCACTCAAAAAATCTACAATGAAAAATGGCTCAAGGGCCACTTGGGTAGTCATGAATGTAACTTAGGGACTACTTGATAATACCAACCACTGTAGAAAAAATAAGGAATCAATATGGTGAAAAACTAGTTCAAATGGTGTCTATACTAACAACATGGATAATTAAATTGATATACTACTCCATCTAATATTATTAGTGTCAAACTGAACAATAGGAACAATGTACTATGCATATGCCACCAAATTGAATATCAGTGCATATGGATTCTAGATTGAGTCATAATAATTTATGTCTAAGTATCTATAACTAAAATGGGATTTATCATGCCATACATGAAGCCCCTAATCTGAACAAACATGTGTAATTCTATATATAAATGAGCATAAATTAAACATATTTAATAATGTATGACTGAGACTAAGTAAACTTGGATTGTAACTATTGTAATTTTTTAGTAATTTTGGAATTTTCTATTTTTGGGGCTGATAGATAGTAGCATGGTCCCTTAGATAGTAGCACACTATTCTAGTGTCCTTTGTACCATGTCATTAACCAACTATGCTACTTCTATTCAAAACTAAGATTGATATGTATGTGACTATTTTACATTATGTTTTCCTAAATATGATATTTGTAATGTATGTGTGCATGCTAAAAACTATGTTCAGAGTGCATTAAGATGGCTTGCTCTCTATGATAAACCCCTATGAATTCCCATTATTTTTTAAGAGAGTTGTTGAACCTCTGTAATGATTTGACTTAAAATAGAAGTTATGTATCCTATGTGTTAGACTAAAAACATATGATATCTACATGATAATCAAATATATTGTGCATATATGACATTGTAATGTAAAATAATCTAAGCATAAGTTGGTGATGTACAATGTATGTTAGATCTATAATTCAAAAGGTTGTCATAATAGATAGAATAATGTAAGCATGTATTCGAACAATAAATCTATATATAATCTAAGAAAATACCTAGGGGGTTGAGGTATGATATCCATCAAGGCATCCAAGGAGGAAGGGGAAATGTATGAGGTGCCTCATATAATTCAAAAATTGAGTGTAAGTGTAACAAGTAAGAGACAAGTTTCATGGTCATGATGCATACATGAAATCATGCATACAAACACATGAGGTATGCAAAGTAGGCCAAGGGGCCATAATCAAAGGACATGGGCACATGACACTAAGTCTTAGAAATAGAAGACATACAAGGACATGTTCAAATGTCCACATATACATATAATAACAAATATTGGCTTAGAGCCACATGGAAGGACATGTTCAAATTTATGAATACATAATCAAGAAGGCACCCATAAAAACATGGGCATATGTCCAAAGCATACACACAATGAAAGTAAATGGTGTAGAGATGTTTAATAATTTCATTTTTAAATTCCCTTAAACAAATGTATAACAAATAGACACAATCAAATATAAACTAGTAAATCTATAAATGACAATCCATATAAGAGTAAAGTGTACATAAGTTGAATCTATAATAGTATTATTAGTCGACAAAAACTTTGTGTAGTATAAGATGATCAATATCATGATATAATAAATGTTAAATATATGATATGAAGTATAGAAATATGTAACCTATAAAATCAAAATTTGTGTGGTATGATACCCCTAATGGGTGAATGTATCAATGCAGAATCTCTATATCTATGTATGTGTCCTCAATGGGTAGATAGTAGAAAATCTATATCTATGTAGAGGACCTAATTATTTTAGTGATCTAAAAACACTAAAATATAATAAGTGAAGAATGTATGATAAAATTGGATATAATATCATATGTAGTACATGGAAAATATAAGGAATTCAAACATGGAAATGCATACAATCTTAAATTTGTATTTTTTGAGAAAATATTTGAATGTTTTTTGGATTATTGGAAATATTATATTGTTTTTGTATTTTATAAGTATAATATATGTAAGAGAAAAATTAAAATGGAAATATATATAAGTATCAAGGGAAGAGATCCTATTTACAAGTAGAGAGGAACATACTAACTGATGAGTCCCACAAGAGACTCACTATCAAGGTGTTTTTTATCAAATAAGGGAAGAATGACCACATGTGTTGTGTGAGGTTGTATCTTAGATATGTTAATTAGATGTAGTAAGTAATTTATATCTAAAACTACCTTTGGATAAAAGTTATGTATTTGTGGAGCTAACTTAATGGGCCTATAAACTGTGGTGTTCTTGGGAACTCATTTAGTGGAATAAGTTGTGACTAGCATGGGTGCTCTACATTATAACACTAATTTTTATGATAATTGGATAGAGAGAGTCTCTATAGAATATGAAACATGTCTCTGATGTAGGAGTCTCTCTAATAAAGGTTTCTATGGGAGACTATGTGTACATGGTATTGTTATACGAGTAGACCTCACCTACATTGGTTACTTAATTGATATCAAAGGTGTGATAATAAAAATTGTGTTCATAAATATAACTTGTGTATACCATGTAACTAGATATGGAATATGTAAGTTATATTCATATATAAGGCCCTTGACTATAACCACTTGATTAACATGTATATACTTAAGACACCTATGTTTGGTGGATGGAAAGGCTCAAAGTTATTGTATCCAAGTCCTACCCAATAACATGTTAAATGTGTCCACATTAGGTAAATGTAAGAATATGTTGGACATGTGTGTGGGACCAACCTATAATGGAATTAATATATCCCAAATAGAGCTCTAAACATGTACACTCAAACCATGAATAATTGTATCTATCTAATAAATATCTTGCTTTAAATAACCCAAATACTATAGAAGTATGATAGTACACATTAATTCTTGAACTATTATCAATAATGACACTCTAAATAGGATGATGATAAATGTAAAGTCTTATAAATATTGAACATAAATCTAAGTCATCATTGATGATCTCCTGATCTAAGAAAATGATGAGAGGTCTAGTTGGCACTATAGTATGGTACATACCAAAGATATTATTTAGAGGGTGTGTGCCCATTGTATGAGTATTATAGGATATTAGTGGCGGATGTGCCTAATAAGTATAATAAGAATCTAAAGTGCATGTTTTGTTATTATCCATGTTCTTTATAAATGGATCTAAAAATACTTTCAATACTATCACTTTCATTGGGCATAGTCTAGGTGCCTCTATTAGACTTCCAACATCAATGATATTAGCATCTATAAAATCTTATATCTTATGTAAAAAGCTTATTCATTTTTTTGTATTATGGCTTGGTGCCCTATGATAGTCATAAAATACATTATCATCATAACTCTTTGTAAGATGCATAGTCATATCAACCTATTTTATGGGATGGAGAGATATGATGTTTCATTCCAAGAGTCGTTGGATGTCACATCTTGATTTCTCTCTAAGTTGAATAACATGTTTTATCCCTAGATTATTAAGGTTGTTAGTTTATTAACTATTGTTTCATTAATCTTTATGTCATATGTTGATTATGGGATAGTTATATGTTGGTTAATTTACAAGATTTATTTTCTATGAGATAGTTATTCTTTTATATTTTGTA
>JARHVA010004231.1:317500-415000 GCA_037957365.1 Torreya grandis | reverse complement strand
TAGTATGGACATTATGGTAATGATTTATTTTATAATTATACTAGCTCACTAGGGTTCTAGCTCTTCTCTTTTCCATTTAAGAACAAAATAAGAAAATAACCAATGAGTTGAAATAGAGAAAGAAAATCTAAAAAGAAATAAAAAGGCTCACATGATGAAATGAAACCTATAGCTTTATCAATCCTTAGAATAACTCATCATAATAAGGGTTGAATAAACTCCACATTTGACACACAGATCTAATAAATTAGAAGGCAAGTGTGTTGTGTGAATTAACTTAGGAGTCTCTTTCATGCTTCTAATTTAAGTATTTTTCTATGTCACACTTCATGATTGATTTAAGGATTGATAACCAAAGTTTTAGGTTCTTGAATGCTAAATAGCATTATCCTACCCATGTTTTTCAGATTCTAGTCTTAACTTTGAGACTTCCTCTATATGATTATGTAAAATCTAAGAAAAGATTGATTATTGGCTCTTCATACTCTAGTAAAATGGTATTTTTTATATATTATTTCTTGGGCTAACTATATTAATGCACTTCTAGAGTTTATTTGAGCTATGTAGATGTTTAAGACTTAAGCAATTCAAAGAGTTTATTCGATCATATTTTGTAGTGGACATTTTTTTCCAATAGGTTTGATATTCAAGTTTACTCTTTTTGAGTATTTTATCCAAGTTGATGAAATTTTTTCATGTTTTTGGCCTATTCCTTTCAGGACTTATTCTCTCGGGACTTATGGAACTTGTCTTTGTCAGGTTTTATGTTTTCAAGTTTATGTTTTTCAAGATTTTATCTTTAGAACTTTTGTTCTACAAGAATTAGTCTTTGGGATTATTACAATGGACATTTTATCCAAAACAATTTCCCTAAAGCCATTTATCCTTGTCAAGTTTATTTCCTCAAACATTTTTTCTATAACTTTTTCCCCACAACAATTTACCTAATCCATTTTATCCACAACATTTTTCTTGATGAAATAGACTTACCCTTCCAAATTTTTTGCATTTTCCCTTCAGGATTTTTGTATTTGCCCTTTGGCCTTTTTGTTATAGCGCTTTACCCTACCGACTTACCCTTTGGCCTTTTTGAAAGTGCCCTTAAGCCTTTTTAAAATATCCTTTAGGAATTTTGTCCTATGCATTTGGCCTCCAAAACCATTCCTTCAAACATTTTATCTGAGAGATCATCTTGTTGAGTCATCCCTTGAAACATTTTGTCTGAGAGATTTTTCCCTTTGACCAATTCGCTCAAACTTTGTGTCTCAGACATTTTGTCTGACCAAAATAACCCTTTAGGATTTTTGAAAGTGACTTGTTGGGATAATTAATTTTGAAATTTTGCTTGCTAAAATAGGTATTTAGGGAAATTATTGTAGATATTTTATCCAAAATAATTCCCCTGATGGAATTAGTCTGTGGAATTTTGATCAAACTTTTTGCCTAAAAAAATAAGACTCTTTGTGATAATTTCTTCTAAAATTTTCTCTAAAATAATTTTCTCCATGATATATAATGCTCACAATAATTACCCTATGAAAAAAGTTGATACAATGCCCTACTACCAAGATCAATAGACCAAAACCCCATGGAATTGTAAAGTGGCACCCCTATACTTTAGTATATATAAACATGTTATGTTATTGTTCATTTATTTTTGTAAGAGTGAATATAGAAGTGATATATGTCAAGATCATATAGATTCAAGGAGTCAAGTACCAAGATCTGGTGATGGGTATTAACTCATGTGCAAAAGATCTAATGGTGTGTAATCAAGCACAACAATAAAGGATTTGTCAAAATCTCTCTAAGAGTGCCAAGTGACAACATCTTGGGATCCTGGATAATAAATCAATGATCTATGGGATCTCACATAGAGTCAACAATTGAAGAGCTTAGGAATCCTATGAAGCTACCAAGTGGCATGCTCATGCCATATCATGTAGAAGATCTAATGGTGTGAGTCTTAGGTGGACTTTTCAATAATCCAAACAATGATCACATTTTTAAATTTATAAAAAGAGTTTACAAGGAGATAGAGTATGAGTTAATTATTTCTCACTGACATGGATATATTCAAAGATAAACTTCTAGAAGACTAGGGTCAAACATGTAATACTCTTTAGCCAAGCCAATAAAACTTTCCTCTTTTTGCATGAAGAGGCTATTTTCATCCACTTCCAGATGAAAACAGTTTTAAGCTACCACTTCTAGTGCCACCCCAACATCTATAGTTTCACCACCATGATATGCTAAAGATCACACCTAGCTCATGCATGTCATTTATATCCATTTCATATGTCCAAGATGTTTGAAATAGAATAACTTGCCTCTTTTTGCATGAGGGTTTTAGATTATATGATTTCCTTTACTAGGCATTAAAGTTAGACAACTACATCTCATCTTGGAGATATTTTATATAAGAATGGGTAGAACCCATGGCCTAATCCATCTTATTTATGCTAGTTATATTTTTTGTATTTTTAATGTATATACGATAAGCTGTAACCTTTGGAGAGAAATAAAGTTGAATATTTGCATTTCTTGTCTTGAGAGATCTCTGTGTGCGTGCAAGTTGTTTGATTATTTATGGAATCTTTGTCTCTTTGTTTCAGTTTTAATAAATTCATATATGGTATTTTACCCTCTTTTAAATATTATTTAGAATAAAGATATGTTTCCCTTTTGTGAAAAGTAGCTAAAATACTACCTCTAATTTCTATTTGTATGAGTTTGTGCTGGAATAAATTCAACATATTTTTTGCTCTATTGTGTTTATCAAGCAAGCATTAAAATCCACTATAAAATATTTTGTGCAATCACCATATTTAGTTTTTTGAAAATTTTAATTCTTTAACCCTTTTCCCTATCAAACCCTAGTTTAAGATTTAAAATCACTAAAGAGTGAGATTTTCAAAAAATTAGTATTTTATCAGTTTGCATTATATTTAGTGAAAGTAAGCCATCCTTCTCCAAAGATTAACCTCAAATTTCCAAGGTCCCATAGCTATGGAGGTTTATTCATTGTATCATTAGGTAATTACACAAAAATCTATAGAATCAAGTCGTGCAATCCTATGTGATAATAGATACTAGATTCATTGCATTATATTCGATGGACTAAATGTATGTATTTCATATTTCCATACTTAGCATATTTATATCTACTAATAGATAATATTCTAATTGAATGTATTGATTTTATATTATTATATATGTTAATATCATATTTATGACACTAAATAAGTAGTATATTGATTTTACTAAATTAACTAGTGTCATTAATGCAAGATGATGTGTAATCTAATTGAGTGGTGTGTATGAAATTGATTGATCATAGAGATCATTAAATATTTGAAAACTTTGGCCAAAGTAATATTTATAGTTAAACATTATCATTTATTATGTTAATATAGCTTTTGTGTTTATGCGATATCATGTTAGAACAAATTTATTTATTATACACATCATGTATTAGATATCTTATAGCACATCGGTTATAGTTTATCACTCTAGATTCTGTACCATCATTATCTACCCATCCATGAATGGAGGTCCATTTCTTGTTGGGTGATAGTGAAAGAGATATATGGTCCATGGTCAGTATGGAAAAGAACTTGGATGATACTCTTCCTCCCTATAAGAGTATTACACTAGAGACTACACTTGAGGTTACGAATTGATACTTGAGCTGTGAAGACTCTTAAGTCATGGAGACTCATGCTTCATGGAGCTTTATATCAGTTATTATTATTTGAGAGATTATTTTTTGATAAAACCATACTATTTATTCATTATACTTCTACAACAATGGCTATAATGTTGTATCAGTCGTGGCTGAAATTATATTATTACTTTAAGGAATTATATGTAGTCTTTATTATTTATTTAGCATTGTTTTTTATTTTTTATATATTTTCATGGTGATCATTAGCTAAGTGGATTAGATATAAATATTGATTTTTTATGAATATATAATGTAGAGTAATATTAATGAAATAAAGATAGAATTAAAATGCAAAAAATGCAATACAAGAGAGACACAAATTTAACATGATTTACCCAATATAGGCTATATCCACACAAAAACAACCAATTCTTCTCTTATTCATGCCAGCAAGTGAAGGGATAACCTTGAAATACATCTAGTGAAATCTCCTCTTCACTCACACACTATGTTACATTGTGATTATAATTGATCTGAGCAACATTTTAAGTTATAATTTGGGCAATGGTTCTACCCCAATTGGTGGCAGAACTTCTGAGAGCCATAACTTTTGCACCATAGCTCCGTTTGACTCTCCATTTGAACCATTGGAAAGATAAAAATGAGGGGAAAGTAATGAGATGGCACCAATATTTTATTAGTGAGTTTTTACCCACAAAATAAAATGGAAGTGACCCAAATTTCAATTTTAGTAGTGTATTCTAAAAATAGTAAGTTTCTAAAAATAGTAATTCCTTGAATTATGTATTATTGTAAGTCATGAAAGTTAAACCACTTAATATCCCTCAAGATTGGTGAACTTCCACATCCTAATCCTACCTTAAAAATAGGTATAAATTAAGATGTAACCCAAAATGAAAACTAGACATCTTCTCAGAGATAGGCATACGTTTGGGTCTATAAATTTGATCAATAAAACATCTCTTCTCAGAGATAACATTATTACAGTTGTGTTGTTCTTGTTTCTTGGATTATATTTCAACCAAAGATTTTGAGTTTTGGATCAATAATGAACCCATATCAAAAGAGGGTTATATATTAGGGCAAAAATGCACCAACATAATTTATATCATTAGTTATGTGATCTAATAATGAATGGTCCATATTTACTAAGAAATTACCATCACCCAAACCCCCTTGTTAGGAACTGGTCATTATAATAAGTTAGGCTCCACCATCCAACATCAGTGGTTAACCAAAATAATGTATTTAGTTAGAGATCACTTAATTATATTTATAATGGTGAAATATGTAAAATGAATATGTGTAATTAATTTTTTTTAAATTACTCTATTTTGATAAAACCCAATGGGATTGTTACACTATGATATCAGAGCTAAGGATCAAACTCTATGACTTAATATGTTTTCTAATGAAAACTTATTCTCCCATTAAACATGAAAAATAATGGTGCATACTAAACCAAGAGGTGAGGGTGATTCACATACAAATCACCCAATTGATCCTAATCAATTTTCATTGAGAAAACTATGAAGTTGGATCAAATCTTCATAACCATTCAAGAGACTAGGGACCAAATCATGTCCCTAGAATAGGAAGTACATGGACATGAAGAGGATAAAGTTTAAAAAGAACCTAAAGATCATCCTTTTGATCAAGAACATCCTCAATATCAAAGTCATGATGAAGTGCCATAGGATGTGATAGCTCAAGTAGTTGGAAAGTTGGCACGAGACATGAAAATGGTAAATCCACCCAAGTTCAATGCAACTATATTGGGAGATGGAACTAAATCATGCTGACAAAGATGGATAAATATTTTAAGACTCAAAATTACTTTGAAGTCATAAAATTAGTTTGGGGAGCTTATCAAATTATTGGTGAAGTATAAAATTAGTGGGAAAAACCACAATTAGATCATCACCACTTGGGAATAGTTTATAATAATATTTATTTCATGATGGATTCCATAACTATACTTTGATTAGAAGCTTAAAAAATTTTAGAATCTGAAGAAAAGAGACCTATAAATGAATGAATATTGGGATAAATTTGCCAAGATCCTTAAGTATGTACCTCAGTATCAAGTGGATGAGAGGTTTAAGATTAGGAAATTCATCATGGGGTTAAAATCTCAAATTAGCTGTGAAGTATATGTGCATGTGTCATCTACCATGGATTAAGTTTTTGAGAAGGTGGTCAAACAAGAACAAAAATTGAAAATCTCTTACCCAAGTCAGAGATAAGTTTAAAAATATGTTGGGAATTTCTCCACCAAATTTTAAAAATAACAATTGGAAGCAGAGGAGTGGAGACTCTAAGAGTCAATTCAAGAATCAAAATGCCATGTTTAATAGTGGTTTAGGGAACAAGAAACTTGGTAATAGTTCTAGGGTGGTTTCAATGGAAACTAATAGCCTGATAAGGAGTAGTTGGAAGTTGGTTCATTTGTGGAGGTGACCATTATGATTGAGACTCCCTCAAGACAAGTCAAATAATACCTATTTTTCTCCTTAGTAAGGTAATTTTTAGCATCAAATTCATGCATATGTTGACAATCATTAGGCTAAGTATCAAGCTTCATACATAGAACTATCAGGTATTTTTTTGATAATCTAGTTTATATTTTGATTGACACAAAAGCCATATAATGTTTCATTGCTCCTAGAATGCTTAGTAATTTATTTATAAAAGTAGGAGTTATGGTGAATGCATGGTTGATATAGTATACAAATGAGTCTAAGATCAAATTTGACAAATGTTTAATCGAAGTAGAGATTAAGTTACCTTAATTCACTATAGTAGTAGATTTTTATGTTTCACCATTAGGGTCATATGATGTGATCCTAGGAGTCAATTGGCATGCAGATCATAAATTTAAGGTTGATTATTATTTGAATAAGGTTGAGTGTCAAGATGATTTTGGAATTTAGACACAACTTTTGAGTAAGAAAAGGTAGTTGAAGCTAAGGGAAATTTCTATGATTCAACTTAAAAATATTAGAGGAAGGGATTCTAGGCATTTATTGTTAAGATAAATGATATGGAACCATCCATCGATGATTATCCTTTTCTAAATAACTTTTAGGATGAGTTTATAGAAGAATTAGTAGTATTTCTACCTAAGCATGAGTTTGATTTCTTGATTGATATCATACTAAATTAGAACTATAGTCTAAGGGAGTGTATAGAATGAAAAACACCAAATTGCTTGAGTTAATGGCATAAATTTAGGATTTGTTATTGAATGGGATTATTTTACCAAATGTTTCACCATGGGGTACACTAGTTATCTTCATCAAGAAGAAGAATGGTACTCTTCATCTATGTATTGATTATAGGAAGTTAAACAAGGTGATGATCAATAATAGATATTTATTTCCATGTATTAATGACCTCTTTTATTAAATGCAATGGTAAATAATCTTTTAAAAGATTTATCTTAGAGTAGTTTATCATTAGTTAAGAATCTATGATGAGTATATTTTGAAAGCAACATTCAAAACTTGATATGGGCACTATGAGTTCACAATGTTACCTTTTGGGTTGACAAATACTCTAGTAGAATTTATGAATTTTATGAATAGTGCATTTAGAGATTATTTGGATCATTTTGTTTTGGTTTTTTTAGATGACATAATCATTTATTATAAGGATGAGGAAGAACATCTCAAACATTTGGAACTATTTTTTTAGCATTTTTGAAAGTACATGGTGTATGGCAATTTGTCCAAGTGTGAATTTTTCCAAAATAAAGTGCATTATCTGGTAAATATTATCTCTACATATGGTATCTCAGTAGATTTGGTGAACATACAAGTCATAATAGAGTGGCCATCATCAAATAATGTGTATGAGGTAAGGATTTTTATGGGATTAATAGGATATTATAGGAAATTCATTCTGAATTTCTCTAAAATATCTAATAGAATCACCTCTCTTTAGTGGAATAATCAAAGTTTTGTCTAGTCAAACAAGTGTGAGAAAGCCTTTCAACAATTGAAAAGGAGGCTTACTTTAGAACTAGTGCTAAGAGTTCCTGATCTTAATAGTCAATTCTCAGTGATCATTGATGCATTTGGGGATGGACTTAGAGGATTTCTTATGTAGGATGGCTCTATTATAGCCTATGAGTCTAGAAAACTAAAGCCATATGAGGTGAACTATGTCCCTTGTGATTTATAAATTGTAGTAATTTTTCATGCCTTATAATTTTGGAGGCATTATATATTAGGGAAATTGTTTGAAATCAAGACTAATAACTTAGGACTCAAGTATATCTTCACCCAACCAAACTTGAATGCTCATAAGAGATGATGGTTATAGTTGTTATCTAATTATTATTTTGATTTTAATTATATCAAAGGCAAAGAAAATATAGTAGATAATGTTCTAAGCCATAAAAGGTACATAATGATTGTGGCTACTATCAAGAGTACTTTCTGAGATTAGGTAATCAAATTCTCACTAGGAAATGAATTCTATAATTAGTTCAAGAAAGCATTATTTGAGAATGCTTAGAATCCTAGGTATAAAGGATTAAAGATAGATAATGATGGTATTTTATAGTATAATGATAGGATGTATGTGCTTGATAGAGAGAATTTAAGGAGCACAGTTCTAAATAAACTACATAATTCCCCATATTCATGACATCTAAGAGTAACCAAGCTCATGAATAAGCTAATACTACTCTATTTCTAGAAAGGAATCAAGAAAGATGTAGTGGATTTTATGTCTCATTATTTGTAATGTTAGCATGTGATATATGAACATGTGCATCTAAATGGATTGTTATATCCATATAATATACCTAAATAAAAGTGGTAGGTGACTATCATGGACTTTGTCTAAGGTTTTTCATTATCATAGAACCAACATGATATGATATTGTTTGTAGTTGAAAAACTAACCAAAGTAGCCTAATTCATACTAAGAAACTCAAAAAATGATGTACCAATGCTTGTGAAGATATTCATGAAGGAGGTGCATTGATTTCATGGTTTTCTAGAGAAGATAATTTAATATTAAGATCAGAGGATGACTCTTAGATTTTGGTTAACTCTAAATTTAGCTCTAGGTATTTAGCTGAATTTTACCACTATTTATCACCTTAAAATTGATGGATAGACAAAGTGAGTTAACCATATTTTATAATATATCCTTAATATATATTATATGGATAAAAAATATAATTATTAAAATTACCTTCCATTGGTTGAGTTTGCTTATAAAAACTCATACCAATCAACATTGAGGATGGTTCTAATTGAGGCATTATATAGAAATAGGTGTAGAACACCAATTAATTGGGATAGGTTGGAAGATAGGGTAGTATTTGGACTTGAGATGAGTATATAAATGAAAGATTAAGTTAGGATAATCAAGCATATGTTGGTCAAGACCAATGATAGATAGAAACATTATGATAATCTGAAGAGAATAGCAAGGTAGTTTTATGTAGGTGATAAATTATTTCTATGGGTTAAGCCTTAGTAAATTTAAATTAAATTTAAGAATTCAAAAAAACTTTCATCAAGATATGTGGATCCCTTCAAGGTTTTGAGATTGGTCAGTCTTATAGAATATAGGTTTACATTTCCACTAGCTCTAACTCTTTTGCATAATGTCTTCCGTGTGTCTTATCTTAAGAAGTATGTTGTTGATCCTTCACATGTGTTAGATTGGAATGTTTTATAGGTTTTGGATCTCAGGGTGCTCATGGTAGAAACAATCAAAATAATTGACACTCATAAACTTAGTTTGTGTAATAGATAAGTATCATAGTGCAAGGCCTAGTGGGACCAATATTCTAAATATAATGTCACTTGGGAGGACTATGATGAGTTTTATAGGATATTTTCATATTTGTTTGTTTCATTTATTGTTGCTTATTATATTATTTTTTGGTGAATAATGTTTTAAATTCAAAACTTGTGTTTGAATAAGTGTCATCGAGATCATGACTAGCTTTAGGGTAGGATATCACATCTCAATTTCTCTCTAAGATAAATAACCTTTTTTATCTATGGATTATTATGGTTGGTAGTTTATTAACTATTGTTTCATTAATATTTATGTCATATGGTGATTATGTAAAAATTATATGTTTCTTAATTTACATGATTTATTTGTTATGAGATAGCTATAATTTTATATTATGTACATTATGATCATGTTTGTTAGTTTATACAACATTATTTTATATATTTCATAATGTTTTGAGCTAACTACCTTCATTATTATGAGGTGGATGTAGGGAATATCCATCCCTTAGAGTATGATTGATGGAGAACATCATCAAAGAGGATGGTGTATATGAAGGCATTGGGGGATGAAAGAGAGAAAAACTAAAAACCCATACACACACCACAGTAGAATAACATGTTTTTTTTTATTATTATGAGTTAGATAGATGTATTATGTTTTGTTTTATGTTATTTATGTCTAATGTTATATTTTTTTTTTATATTATCATGTTGTTTGATTTTGTAATTTCACTAATCTAGTTATGTATTGTATTAAATAAATATTTATGTTATTGCCTAGTTATTTGAATGAATTTGTTCATGTTTTAAAGTGACTTACCACTATTTTGATAATAATTGAATGGTTGCATAAATAGTGTTTTTTTGGGTTCTTTGTTGTATTAATAGACATATTCTATTACTTAGTTGAGTTACTTTGTTAAGTGACTACTTATCTTATAAGGTTACTATTATCATGTATAATAGTTACATAAACCTGTAATAGGATATGTAATGAATTATGATTCATTGTTAGGCATTAACAAATGATTTTAGTTGGCATAATAAAGTTAAATTAATGTTTATAAAATAAGCATAATGTTATACAAAGGGTTTTAGATAAGTACATTATTTAATGATTATATAGACATCATTGTGTTTATCGAATTTTTGTCAAAGTCTATGATTATTTGTTTAACCTAGGAAGTTAACTTCTAGTTTGAAATCAAATTCATTGATTTATAGATGACTTGGTAACATTTTTGATGGTATATTAAAGTCATACATATATATATATATATATATATATATATATATATATATATATATATATATATATATATATATATATATATATATATATATATATATATATATTACCTTGTCATATGGCCATTATGCTATATAGACTTATTGGTTGCTGACATTACATGGAATTATAATTTTTGTGACATTGTATAAAGTTGATTGGCATGGTCACTATGGGAAATCTATTTTAAAATTGCTAAAGTCAAACTACATGCCTAAAATAATTATTAAACTAATTAGTCAAACTTTTGATATGATTAGGGTTTCTAATCTATTCATTGATTTGAGTTAATAATTATTATTATCAAAACCATTATGTGATTTTGGAAGGTTATTTAGATGTGAAAATGGTGGTGTATTTTTGCTTAGTTGATTCTATTAGTTATTTTCCTCATGCATTATTCTAGCTGTTTTTATCTATCGAGAAAAGGGTATAAATTGGTGGCAAGGGCATAGAGAAGAATAAAATAGAGGGGAAGGAGGCCTATGATGGCATATCATACATGGGAATATTAGGTAAAATTATTAAAAAAAAAAGGTTTTCAATCTAAGTAGTGAAGGAAAATTTGGTTTCCTTAGCATTATAATCATCATTTACAGGTTGGTGATGTACTTTAAATTCCTATGTTGTGTTTGATGGATTTTTAGAAAAGAATTGATAAAGGGTTACTAGGTTTCATTTATTTTTAAAATTATAAATAAATAAGGTCTAAATGTAAGGCCTTGAGGATAGCGTGACCATCCATAGTTTCCTACATGCAACCCAGAGTTAAACTAGTGGAATAGTTAGAGTAATAGGATTTTTCCACAGTTTTATTAGCTATGAAAACTCTATAATAATTCCTTTTTCAATTTGTAAAACCTTTCAAATTCATTGTATGGTTATTTCATTTAAAGTGTATTCTAGGTAGGGCCTTGGACTCAATTTTAGTTGTCAAAACATTTGGGGATATAAACATTAATGCTTAAACTTAGATAAAATTATGTATGTCTTGTGAAAGATTTGACTATGTTAAACATAAATTAGAATTTGGGTAAAGATGATATGTGTTTTTAATAACAAATTTGACTATGTACAAAAATATATACATACATACATGTGTGTGTATTCAATATTTATGCCCAATGAATTATATATAGATAGATAAATACAAACATATATGTATGTGTGTGTGTGTGTGTATATATATATATATATATATATATATATATATATATATATATATATATATAAAGGTTAGGTTAAGTCTTTTATGAATGAATTATTTGTGTATTGGTTTGAATAGATTTACGAATTAAGGGTATGAGATATATATATATATATATAGACTCAATTTTTGTTAGAAGTCTATAGCATAAGTAATTTGATGTATATGGAATTTGGGTTAATTCTAGTTAAGCCATAAACTTATAGAGTGTTGAACCAGGTAACGATGCCTTTGGTAGATAATTAGTTGAGTTGATGTATATATAGTTGACTGTATATTCAGATTAGTGTGTGTGTATATACACACACACAAGTTGATTATAAAGACCTAGGCTATAGTGTGAAACATTTTACTCATCGGCTTAGATGAAATGAATATTATAAAATAATTTTAGTTACCATATGGGGTAAATTGTTTAAATGGTAAGACTAGGTTTAGTAGTGAAATGGTTATACATGTGTATTATAGAAACTTAGATTTATTATTTTATTATGTCTATGTTTTAAATACATCCATATTTATTTATTATGTGTATCAGCCTCATTCATATTATAATATGTTTGAGTATGAAATTAAACAATGTTTTGTATGAGAACATATATGTGGTCAAGGATTAATTATTCTATCTTAGAATTCTTAATACTTATACATAGTTGACTAAGTACTATGAATTGATTTATTTGTAAGATATTGGAAATTGGTATATCATAGTTTTTCTATGTTTGAATTATTAATCACATAAATTTTGTGCATTTTAGTCAAAAAAATAAATTGGTAATTATATAGTATATTAAAGGTATTGGGATAATTTTATTGTAGCTTGAATGTATAATGAGATTATATGAGATACTCTAATATCATAGACATTAGATGTATACTTATCATATAATGTATACATTATCATATTTATGACTATGTGTGTGTGTGTGTGTGTGTGTGTGTGTACACACACACACACTAGTTTTAAACTGTCACATGAATTGTTATATAGTCATAAATATGGTATATATACATTACCATATTTATGACTATATATAAATTTATGTGAGAATTTAAAACTAGTATATATATATATATATATATATATATATATATATATATATATATATATATATATATATATTAAAAACATATGATTGTTGATAGTGTTATAAATCTGAGAATGAGTATACCACATATGTGTGTGTTTGTGTGTGTGTGCGTGCGTGTGTGTGTGTAGTATAATCATTCTCAGATTTGTAACATTGTCAACAATTGTATGTTTTACAATGTATGCATGTGTGTGTGCACATGTGTGTGTGTGTACATAATTTTGACATGCTTATAAACATTATTATTATAACAGGGTAAAATGGGTACTTTGTTATATATTTAATGTTTAGATGAAGCATTAAAATATGGTTTTGAATTATTTAAATACATATCTTATTAAGTTTTTTTGTGACAATATTTTGTTATATATGTGGCATATGAACAAATAAATATGATATGATTGATGTTTTATTTTATGAATGAAATAACATTTCAAGTTACTGTGATATTAAGTAACTTTTAGTCTAGATATAATTCTTACTTGGATTTCACATTTACATTGAGGACTATTTATAATTATATTTATTATTTTTTAATAAACTAGATGATACTAGATTTATTGCATTACATTTGATAGACTAAATGTATGTATTTGATATTTTCATACTTAGCATATTTATATATGCTAATAGGGAATATTCTAATTAAATCTATTGGTTTATATTATTATATATTTTAACCAAATCTCACATTTATGACACTAAATAAGTAGTGGATGGATTCTATGAGTTTAATTAGCACCATCAATGAAATATGAGGTGTAATCTAATTGAGTGGTGTGTATGAAATTAACTAATCCTAGATATCATTAAATATTTGAAAACTTTGGCTAAAGTAATGTTTAGAGTTAAACATTATAATTTCACGTGTTGATATAGCTTTCATGTTTGTTCGATATCATATTAGAATAGATTTATTTATGATACACATCATGTATTAGATATATTATAGCACATGGGTTCTGTATGTAATTAGAAATGCATCATGTCTATAAATAAATCCTAACTCAAAGAAGATAGATCATACCATACACTTATGATTGGGGACACATTAGATAATCAAGAACATGACCATTATGGGGATCCACTAGACCTAATAAGGATATCTCTTATCACAATACACAATTATAGGGAGGGTTCCAAAGCCTCAATTCAAGCACAATCATGTACTAACCCTAACTAGGTCCTATATTTTATATATCACTAATTTAATAACATGTAAAGTAAATAAATCTAATCTAGTGATCACCAAATCTTGTAGCATAATATGAGGGTTATTAAACAAATAAACATGCATAAGATAATCTCAATTAAGCTATATATGGGTAAGACCCTAATAAATGGAAAGATAAGAGTAATATAATTAGAAGCCAATACTTATGCTACTTCTATCTACTAAAGATAGGAGTAAAGTTATAAAATGCTTACCTTAAATATGAACCTATTTAGACTCAATATCTCTCTTGAACAAAGAGGCTTCAAAAAAGGTTTTTTTGGTTTATAAGGATCACTAAGAAAGGATAAAGCATCCAAAACTTCTCCATAAGACTAGATTCTCTAATTAGAAACCCTAATCTAAGAATCCTCAATTAGAATGATGGAGTGTAAATAAGTGCAAGTGAATAATAACTCTTGTTCATTTTGTAAATAATGATGAAATGATATATATATATATATTACCCTAATCCCTTCTAAAAGTTTTGACTGATAGGGGGTTACCCAGTTGACCTAGTATAATTATATACAAAAATTCACTAGTTGATGGGCTAGGTCATCCAAGAGTTGACCTATACCCTAAATGAATTTTACCCAAAACTGTACAGGGTCAACCTAGTTGACCTAGTATAGAAGACTATCAAAATAGGTTTAAGGTAAGGAAAAGATGGATGGAAAGTAGGAAAATACTATAGGAGTATACAAAAGAGGAGTAATACCTTAGGGAATGGTTTTTCGGATCTATTTGGATTGATAATAAGTGTTAATAAGGGAAAACAATCTTATGAAGCACCAATGTTCTGCCCACCTCTTTCCTGATGCACCCTTTAAGGTATGCACTTAGATAAATTGAGTCTCAATGGGTTCTTACAAGATGTAAAGAATCAATGTTTTATAAAAGTTTTAAAATATTATGTGTATATATAATCCCCACTTGAATATCATCATGTGTCACTAAGATATAATAGGGTATGGTGTTTTGATAAAGAACATAGTAACAATAATGTTGAAGCTAAACAAAAGTTGTAGTATTTTAAATAAAAATAACTAAAATTAAATGAATGAAAGGGAAATAACTAAAAATTAAATGTGATGCATACCTTGACTTACCTTTATCATTGGATGGTTGTCTTATATATTTTTAGTTTGATTGTGTAGGGCACAAAGACTATTCTTGACAAACCCAAGAATACAAAACTAAAGAGCAAAAATAAACAAGCGTAGGAAATCCAAGATAACTGGTGCTATATGGATGGGATATACTTATAAATTTGGCAAGCTAGGGTGGAAAGTACTATTTTAGACTAAATAACCAAGTCAAATTTAGAGTAAATCAAATAATAAAAAATCCAAGGCTACTAAAGACCAAAAAAATCAAACAAGTAAACCTTAAGAAAGGAAAACTCGCCAAATCAAACCAAGGGTAGATGTCAAAAATATGGTAATCAAACATGAATGTAAAATCAATAAAAATCCTTACTTAAACAAATATGGGAAAGCAAAAACAATATTGATGAGTGAGTAGTAAAAACCTTATCTCACTCAACAATGGAAAAAGGTGCATAAAAAGGAAAAATAAACTCAAGTGTTCATAAAAAGGGTAGTACAACAGTGACAAATGGTAAAAAAGAAAGAAAAAACAAGTCAAAAATGTAAATTTATGGTGTAAATAAAGTAATCCATAGTTTCTCAAACATGTTTTTTGTTTTAAGGGTAGATAAAATTGAAACAAAGTAATGCTAGCATGTTTTTAAGATGTAAATAATAATGAAATAGAGAAGAGGAAAAATATATTTAGAATCACAATTCACCTATCAAATGGGGGGAAGTGAAATAGGTATAGAGGAAATTGAAGGAAAAACCAAGGTAGATTAACTCTTTATCAAAGTCAAGACACTCAAATTAGGTTTGTCAAAACAAAAGGACTATCAACCTTAAGGACTCTAAACAGCTTCTCATAACTACACAAGTCTTAAGTCAACAAATGAAGTATGTAGGTCACCCCATGAAGGCTATATGCATGAAAATTAATATTGGCCTACCTTCCCACTACATGTTCCTCATTCTTCAGGACCCCTTATAGAGCCATTGGTCTACTACAAATATTGGGTACCTACATGAGAAAGTAAGTAGAACCATAAAGTTTGTTGAATTATCCTATTCCAATCTGCTGGACTACCACACCCTAATGGACCTTAGCTCTATTATGAGGACAATTGTGGAGTTTAAGCATCGATTAGAGATAGGATATGTGATTGTAGTCACATATTTTGGTGTGATTTTGACTTTTGAGATTTTAAAGTTGCCTTTTATATATCATTGCCTTTTGTTTCAAATAATTTTCCTTTTAACTTTTTTGATGTTTTTTTCTATTCTTCCTCCATACAGATTTGGATAACCAAACATGAGTGCTAAAGATGACTTTTATTTGAATACTCGGGACTTGGTTACTAAGATAGAGAAATTTAGAGAGCATGGTGTCTAAGAGTCTCATAAATCTAGGTGAAATAAAAGTGTTATCTTGACTTCAACCATGTTTTATCCAATGTGGAGTGAAAGAAAAGGAAATCAAGAGGAATGACACATGAAATAATTTGAATTGCTTCAAATCATAAAAAAATGTAACTAAGGTGAAAAAAGGGACTCAATGACATTAAAGTGTGATTCCTTATCATAATAATGATGGAAATGGATGAAAACATGCTAACATAGATTATTGTGAGAATTTCATCTATCAAAAGAAGCAAATGCTAAAGTTGAGAAAAAGGATAAAAAACACATTCTAGAGAAGGAATGACAAGATGGTAATTTTGTAAGGAAGGCTAGGTCTTATCCATGGTATTACACTACAACACATAAAAGAGAAACCCATAAGGGTGTCAAAAAGTATGAAAAAATAAAATGGAATAAGAAATATCAATTTTTTTGAGGAAGGTAAGGTCCTATCCATGGTCTTACACTAAAACTCACAAATGATAAATCTAAGGGATGCTAAAAAGTGTGTAAAAAGAATATGAAAATAAAGAAGACTATGGTACATCATGAAGAAGACTAGGTCCTATCCATAGTTTTATAGTGAAAATTATGAGAGAAAAGGGGAAACCAAAAAGCCTAAAAGGAAGGACTAAGGTTTGTGAAAAATGAAGAACTCCTGTAGAGTGTGAGACCCATGTAAGAATCCTTAAAAAGTGTTAGACACAGAATATAGAAATCATTAAACAATGGAAGGATTAGGAAAAATACTTCTTGAGGAATTATGCATTAGTGGGCTCTTTGAAAATATAACCTTCATTGGTTTGAAGGTGATAGGTACTTGGGCCAAGAATGTCTTTGACTAAATAGATCCCCCCCCCATTTTTGGGTATATTTACCTTCTATGTAATGGGTGTATTCTAATTTAAGGACAAGATCACCAATATTAAATATGTAGACTTTGATATGTTTGTTATGTTATTTGGTAATATGAGCCTTATATTAGTGATTGTGTTGAAAATAAGAAAGATGACATTCATCAAGGAAATTGAGGGAATGAAGGCAAGCTTCATGTAAATCTTCATCAGGAATGATAACATGAAGAGATATATGAAGAGAGGGAATCTCAACTTCTAATGGAAGAACTGACTCAGAACCATATACTAAAAATAATGGAGTTGTTCCAATGGTAGTATGTATGCTAGTTTGACAGTCCCAAAGAGCAAGATAAAGATTAAGGTAACAATCTATGTGGGTTTCAAAAATTGTTTTTTAGATGATTTTATTGATAATTTTGTTAGTCGCTTCAACTTGGTCATTGCATTGTGGATGATAAGGTGTGTAAAATCTATGATTGATCTTAATTTTAGTATAAAGCAATTTGACATCATTATTTTTGAAATTACCACCATTGTCAGAAATGATAGTATGGGGAACACAAAAGCAAACAATTATTTGGTTAAGGATGAATTTGGCAATGGTGTTACTAGTGACATTAATAAGGGGCATAGATTCAACCCATTTGGTAAAATATTTGGTAGTTATGATGATGAAAACATGCCCATCTTGAGAATGAGATAATTTGCCTATGAGATATAATCCCCACATAGAGAATGGCTAGAGAGATTTGATAGTTTGAAGCTCAGTTGGAGGTGAATGAATTAAATCACCATGAATTTTATAAGGGGTACACTTTTTAATGAATTTATTTAATATTTTTCAATAGTAAGCCAAAAATAACCCATACATAGGCATTTACGGGCTATAGCATGTTTGTTATAGTGTCTACCATAAATGCCCCCATGTGTTTATTCAAGAAGAGGAAGGACCTCATCTTGCATAACACAAGGGAGAAAGGCACCTTTAGCATTATGATAATAAAGGATGTTGTATTGAAATACATACTTAAAATCTTATTTATAATATGAGTATTTTCACAAAATTATAAGTTATGAGGATAAGTTTGGTGTTTCATAAATTGAATGATGTCTTTATACCATGGGCTTTGTTGAATAGTGATAGCCTCAATGTGGTAGATAAGTGACTATTATGGTTGAGTATAAGATGGAGATTTTATTATTTATATAAGAAAGGTGGGATCAGAAAAAAACTTGGTGAATATGAAAGAAAGAGGTTGAAGAAGCAAGGGAATCAGTAATGGAATTTTGATCTCGAGGAATAAGCTCAATAGTGAAAGAAATGAAGTATTTAATGAGAGTGGTTGTACTTTGATGATAAGTAATGAGATTCTCACTTTTAAATTGGTAATCACCATTGAATTAGTGATAAATAATATAAGAATCACCTAAATCAAGTAGGTATTAGATGTCTAAATCAAGGGTAACTCTCATTCTTAAGACTAGAGCTTCATATTTGGCCATATTGCTAGTTATGTAAAATGTTAATAAAAAAGCTAAAGGAATACTTTTTACAAAAGGAATTTTATGAAAGCAACTTACCTCATCTCCTTGAAGACATTTATCACCATCAAAGTGAAGGGTCCAAGTATCCTCATGTAAGTTGACATTAATATTAGGAAGCTCTTCTATAACTACTTTTGATTTAATAGTATCGAGGGGAATAGAAGATTCATCAAGATTACTTGATTCAAAATCAGTGATGAAGTTATGAAAGTAATATTTAAGTGAAATAACTTTATTGAGACCTTAAATATAGAGAATATTATCATTTTGAATATTATCTTGAAGGTGATTGGTAGTTGACATAGGAGCTATGACAAGTTGATCAGCTATGACTTATCTTTTAACAAATTTTTGAGTGAGGATGTAGAGATTAAATTCCATAAGGAGGACCATCTATTTTCCAATTCTATCTCTAGGAAGAAAGGAATTGGAGAAGAAGTGATGAAGGGGGTTATAATGAGTGATGACATAAGTGGTCTGTTATAACATGCAATGCAAAAGCTTTTCAACTATGAAATAGATGGTGAGGTAATCATGTTTAAAATTTTTATAACATTTCTCATAATTGATGAGGCCTCAGATAATGTAATAAATGATGTACTATATTTAGGTATCATCATGTTGGTTAAGCATTGACCCATCTGATATGGGTGTGGAAAAAGTATATAGAATCAAAGGTGGATCATTGGAAGGATGATGAAGTGTAGGGAGGTGAAGAAATGACTCTTTCATATTATCAAAGGATTTTTTATAAGGGTCCATCCATTCTAAGGCATTACCTACCCTAATAAGATAATTGATGAAGTGGATTTAGTAAGCCATTTTGGGGATGAATCATCAAATTGCCCCGAGTTTTCCTAAGTAAGTGAAAATGTATAAAATAGAATGAGGAATGGACATGTTGATGATAACACTAATCTTATCTGGGTATATATAGATATGATGGAGAGAGACTAGGAATCATAACAATTTTCTATATGTGACACCAAAGACATATTTGTAAGGATTTAGTCTAACTTGGTATTTAAGAAGATGGTCAAAGATGATGGTAATACCAGAGAGATGAGTCTTATGACTTTTGGATTTAACAATGAGGTTATCCACATAGGATTCAAATTTTTTTTGGATAAGATCATTGAATATGCGATCATTTATCTTTGGTAAGTGTCTCCATCATTTTTGAGGCCATATGGCATTTTTGACATAGCAATAGGTACCCCATTCCATGGTTAAAGTTGTCTTATGTTGGTCCTTAGGGGTAATGTGAATTTGGTTATAGCCTAAGAATCCATCCATAAGAGATAACATTTCATAACCAGATATGGAATCAATAATGGTATCTATCAAAAGGTAAAGGGAAGTTGTCCTTGGAAAAATCAAGATTAATATTTCAAATTAATATAGATGTGGATGACCATAGTGACATTTTTATCAAATGGGAACTATATTAGAAACCAATTCAAAATAGTCCATTGGTTTGATAAATTTATCATTGAGTAATTTGATGATCTCCTTGTGACATAGAGTGGAAACCTTTTGTGAAAATTTCCTTTTCTTTTGATGCACAAGCTTGACATCAGGATAAGTAATGATGTTATGTACCATAATGCTAGGGTCAATAGTAGGCATGTCCTCTAGGATCAAGTGAGTATCTCATGATATTTATAAAAAAAAAGTTAAAGTTATTATACTCGATAGGTGATAGTTCGAGAGAAACTATAATTGGTCAAGGGTAAGATCAAGTACCATATTTAATGTGAATGGTTTATTTGATAAGAATAGCAGTTCCATCTTGGAAATGGTAGGGTGAACTAGGTAAAATAGAAATGGGATTAGTTTTGGGATCATTTCTAGTAATGAAGTTGTTGAAACAAGGGGTTTTGGTTTTAAAATTCCCAAGTTTATGATGTTTTTGAGGAATTTGAGGTTCTTGGGCATGAATTAATTAAAGAATAAATTTTTTACTAGGTAATGTGGGAAGATGACCATAATAATCAACATCTAATTTAAGATATAGAATTTGATTACCATGGTGATCATATTCAAAATATATCTGACAAACATCAATGGCCTTGGCATCTAGTATAATCTTGAGAGTAGGAGTAAGAGGATTGGAAGGGATTGGTATGTCATTAGTTTCATTGATGGGAAAGGATTAGATGTAATGATGGGATCTATAGGTGGTAAAGAAGATGTAAGAATTATTAGAGTTTGGAAGGTATAATTTTTTTACCACCCAAAGAGTATCAAGAAGTGGATACTTGGTAGAAGAAACATAACCTTTAGGATCTAATTGATGATCTATTAAAATGGTATGAACATCTTAGTTAAAATCATGAATTTGAGATAAGGTTTTCTGATAATGTTTAACATCCAAGTATTGAGATTGAGCTTAGGACATAATATAATTATCATCATATGTTAGAGAAATTGTACATGCTTGAGATTCATGGAGAGTTTTAGAAGGTCAAATCCTAATATAATTAAATGTACATGGAGACATGATGAGAGGATATTGAAATAATTTGGCCACTCTAAAGTCATTGCAATTGAAGGCATATTTAGGTATATAAGGATCCTAAACATTGCATGGAGGGGGAAAGTAGGTGATCTCATTAATAAGAGGAATGGTACAATCTTGAGGTAATAAAGAAGGAATAATCTACTATAAAATGTAGGGAGGTAGCTTGGTAATATTGTAAGTATGTTACAAATTGTTAGGCTCATCGTCATCTAAATCAACAAGAGTGACTTGTAAATCAAGATTGATGTTGATGAACTTAGGTAAAGGAGCACTATTGATCTTAGGAATTAGAGGAATATGATACTAATATTTGGGATTAGAAAGTTGAATAAACTAAGGGTTGGGATTAACCTCATGCTTATATTTTTTTTTGTTATGTAAGAATCTAATGCATTAGCTACTAGAAGAAATAGTGGCCCTCATTAAATGAGTCCATGGGTGAATAAGGAGTATATTATAAGATATTCTTAGGTTTGATTTTTATGGGAAGACAAATATAACCAAGTGTCTTTCAATTATTTTTATCAAAACCATGATAGGTGAGATAGGTTTACTCGATACGATCCTTATTATAACTAAGTTATTAGATAAGCCACAAGGATGTCACATTAATACTAGAGCCTTAATCAACTAAAGCTTTATGGATAAGGGTAGTATTAATGGATATTTTAATAAAAAGTGTTAGATCATTGACATGAAAAATAATTTCATCATTGATCATGTCCTCTTCAAGAAATTGAATATAAGGCTTAGAGGAAGGACACATAGTTTCAATGGTATGCACGTTGGTAGGTTGAGATTCAATAAAAGGTGGATAGTCATTTAAAGAGGATAGATCTTCAATTTCTTACTATTGTTGCATTAAAAACTTGTGATGATAAGGGGAAGTATGAACCAACTCCATAAGTGGAATCTTGCAAATCATAGAATTAAGTTCTTCAAGAAAGTTCCAATGGATTTAGAAGAACTAGGATGATGTTTAGGAGGTAAGGTAGATTTTGATGGAATATAAGTGGTTATAAGGTCATAAGGAGGAAGTTGTTCCTTAGTATCTTCTAAAGCTAGATTAGTGGTGGTAGTATCTTTGAGAAATTGTTCTTCTAAAGAAGGCTTTTTAGGTTTGGTAACAAGATATTTATAGGTTGGTTTTCAAGATAATTAACCTCAGCAGTGTTAACATATTAATAATTATTATAATATTGGTCATAATTGGCATCAATGACAAAAACATTCTTAGTATTTTGTTGATTATTGTTTGTGGAAAAATATTTTTGTTTATTTGAGGTAGAAGCTTTGGAAACCTATCATTTTGGAGAAGTAGCAGTGTATTCATGATGATGAAGGTTGATCATGGATTTATGACTAAATGAATCACCAAGCATATAAGAGACAAATAATTTAGTTATACCTCTAAAATATTCATGGGAGTGACCAATGTAAATATGGAACCAATAGAATTAATTAGGCTCAACCACTTAGGAGGATTATTAGGATAGATGAAAGGTTTAGAGGGTGGTAAAAATTGTTTCATTTGTTACATCGAGAGTGATGTGTGAGAAGATGAAATAATGTTATATTTGAAAATTCCTATTTTGGTTCTCAAATCATTACCAATGATAGCATTAGTATATGTTAGAAAATATCCTTTAATAAGTTTAAGATTAGGTTTGAATTGCTTTATGAGAAAGTCTTGACATTTATCTTGGTTAAGAGCTTCATTAAGTGTTTGGGGAGAAAAAGTTTGAACCTTAGATTAAAGATAAGGAGTTAATTCTATTATAAAGAGTTTAAATAATATATCATCAGTTATGTTATGGTGATATTTAAGGGCCAATGGTTTCCATCATTTGGTAAAGACATGAGTTGATTCAGTGGGAGATTGCTTAGCATTGATGAAGTGGCTAATAATTTTTTTGGGAAGATCATTATGTTGAAACTCCTTAACTAAAGGATCGACCAAATATTCAATTTTCCAAATGGAATGTTGAGGAATTTATTTATACCAATATAATACATTGCCACTAAGTTTTTGAATAAGAGTTTAGTTGTGGTGAAGGTATTAGTTTGGATACACTCTTTGTAAAGGTTGCTAAAGGCTTTGATAAATGTGGTAGTGTCTTTAGTTCCATAAAACTTGAAAGTTGGGGATATGTTACCAATATCAATGAGCATAATTAAGGGTGCTAAAGGTTCATTCTAAATAGTTTGAAGCATCTTGTTATTCATTATGGGTTGAGGAATAAAATTTCCTAAGGCATCTCTAAGAGGTGGAGGAATATAATTGGGATTAACTTGAGGATGGATAATTGGAGATTGATTAGCCATATTAATCAAATGATGTTGGAGTTTTATCATTTGAGAGGTGTTATAAGTTTGAATTATGTTTATTTTATATATAAATTATGCAAGAAGTTTAGTTTTATCTATAGGTAGGTTAGTGTTGGTAAGAGAACTCCCCAAATTTGTATTATGGGGAGGGTTATTATAAGATGGATTATTAGTGGGATTATTGATTAAACTTGTGTCAATTATTCACACATTAGTTTGAAGGTTTTGAAGATGAGAATTGTCTTAATAAGGATAGAAAAGGTTAGACCCATGAAATTTATCTTCATTTGTGATTTACATCATGTGAAAATCCATAGATGAATAAGGGGAAGAGGTGCCCCAAGAGTGATGGTGCTCTTGGGAGGAAAAGAGAGGGATAAATAAATATCCCATATAATATCTAAATGGATTCAAGTTATCCAAGAATATTTTGATAGGGTAATTCATGATGACTTGAGAAAAAATGAACAAAATTCTAAGGAAGAAGAATAAATAATTGAGTTGGATAAATAAGAAAAGCATGAAGAGTATAGAGTCGACTAGGTCGACCTAGTATAGAAAATAGGGGCTAAAATTTAGAAAATAAGAATACAAACTCTATTGGGTTGACCTAGATATTTAACATGGGAAAAAAATAGGTATAAAAAGATACATAGTTAATAAGTTTGGCCTAGTTCTATATCATAAGAAGCAGAAAAGAGTATTGTGTCGACAAGGTCAACTTAGTATTACATACAGGGAAAACAGATAGTCTATAAGAGACTGTGTCAAGAAAAATGATTGTGTACTAAAATAAGATAAATTTTGGAAGTAATTTTTAAATTAATAAATTAAATAAACACACAATCAATTGTGTTTGCAAATATGATCTAATTGAGGCACACAACACAAAATATTACACCAATACTAGTCAATGCAATTTTTGGTAATACAACATACAATTGAACAAAGAGCAAGAAATCAAGTTGGAAAGTAAATGCTAGCTAAGTGGTCATCTTGAATGTTTTTATATTATTAGAATATTATTTTAGATGTGATAGGAAGTTGGTCTTAGGAAAGGAACTAGAAATTAATAAATGGATGGATTCAGGACATTTATGCTAAAAGGGATTTATATTGGAAATAGTACTAGATTTGTATTGGGGCCTACCCCCTCACTTCACACACCACAATGATAAGGGTGTTGGGTGCTTAGCCAATATATACCATTAACCACATGTTTTTACTTGTCTATGAAACTAATTCAACTTCCCCATTGGTGTTAAAATCCAAATAGGTAGGCTTTGGGTAGTCAATTGTTAAAATTTGTTTTGAGATTATGTGATTTGGTTGAGTGTTCATAAAAGAGAAAAATAGTGAAACTAAATGGTATATTAGAAAACCACCTAATTATACTATGTGATCTATTATGAGCATATAAGCAACTAAAAATGAATGTGTGAGCTAATTACTTAGCATATAAGTGTTAATTCCAACTTTGAAACATGGTATAATGTCATTTCTGATGATATTGTATGTAAAAATTATAGAATAGAGTTGATAGTGTCGCTATTATAATGTTGAAACAAGGGTCTAAATAATAACTACATCAACAGTGTTGACCTATTTTTATAGATAGAAGATAAAATACAAAACTATGTGGATAGGGTTGACCTAGTTTAATGTATGGGGGTAGTTTTAAAGACTGTAAACTGTGAAAAATAGAACTATAATGAAATAATAGAAATGATAGAGAAGGAGAGAAAGGAACCTTGGTGGGTTGGAATATGCTTAGAATTTTCAAAATTTATATTTAATCTACTTGAAATTTCTACCAACTAAGTCGACTAGGTTGACCTAGTTCTATATAACCTTGTTGTTGAAACCTATAAAGTATATTGCATCCACACTGTCGACCTAGTATGTTTTCTATAAGTCTAAAAAGTGTACTATGTTAATAGAGGTGACATATTAGTTTGTTTGTAAGTCTATAAAATGTACTATGTTGATAGAATTTACCTAGTATCTTATACCTGATGAAAAACCTACATAAATAGAATAAAGTCATATTGATGCGACTATGTGTTAAACTTATGCACAAAAGTTAGAACTATACTAACACTATCAACCTAATATAGAAAATATAGAGAAATAAACTAATAAAATAAAGAAAAACATGAGATAAAACTTATAAGGGTTAGATTCACATTAGGTTCACCAAAATTTATGCAATAAAAAATGCATCATGTCTATAAATCAATCCTACCTTGGAGAAGATAGAACATACCATACACTTCTAATTGGGCACATATTAGATAATCAGGAACATGACCAATATAGGGATCTACTAGACCCAATAAAGGGATATCTTAACACAATACATAATATTAGGGAGGGTTCCAAATCCTCCAGTCAATAATAATCATGTAATAACCCTAACTAGGTCCTATGTTTTATATCTCAATAAACTAATAAAAAGTAAATTAAAGAAATCTAATCTAGTTCTCACCAAAGCTTATGGCACAATATGGGGGTTATTAAATAAATAAATATGCATAGGATAATATCAATTAATCTATGTTTGAGTAAGACCCTAATACATGGAAAGAGAATATTAATATTAATCAAAACCAATACGTATCCTACTTCTATCTACTAAAGAAAGGAGAAAAGTTAGAGAATACTTACCTAAAAGATGAACCCATTAAGACTCAATCTCTCCCTTGGCTAAATAGGCTTCAAAAGAGATTTTTTTATCTCTTAAGGATCACTAATAAAGGCTAAAGCATCCAAGACTTCTCTAGAAGACTAGATTATCCAAGTAGAAACCTTAAGCTAAGACTCCTTAATTAGAATGGTGGAAGAGCATATTATAAATAAGTGTAGTGAATAATAAATCTTGGTCATTGTGTAAATAATGATGAAATGATCTTGTATATATATGAATATTTAACCCTAATCCCTTCTAAACATTTTAGTTGACAAGGTCAACCCATTCTACCTGGTATAATTAAGGAAAAAATATCACTAGGTCATGAGCTAGGTTAGCCAAGAGCTAACCTAGACCCTACATGAATTTCACCCAAAACTGTACATGGTCAACCTAGTTGACCTAGTATAGAATACTATAAAAATGTTCTTAAGGTAAGGAAAAGAGGGATAGAAAGTAGGATAAGACTGGAGGAGTGTGAAAAAGAGGAGTAATAGCTTAGGGGAAGGTTTTTAGGAGCTATATGGATTTTTAATAAGTAGAAATAAGGGATAACAATCCTAAGAAGCACCAATGGTTTGCCCACCCCTTTCCTAGTGCACTTTTTATGGAATGCACTCATAGATATTGAGTCTCAATAGGTTCCTACAAGATGCAAAGCATCAGTATTTGATAAAAGTTTGAAAATATTATGTGTACATAGGTTCTAGTTTGTCACTTTGGATTCCCACACCATCATTATCTACCCATCCATGAAGGAAAGGCCATTTTATTATTGGGAGATAGTGTGAAGGATTTATGGTCTATGTTTGGTGTGTAAAATGACTTAGATGATGCTCTCCCTCCCTGTAAGAGTACTAAACTAGAGACTACACTTGATATTAAAAATTGATACTTGAGTCATGGAGACTCATTATCAATGGAGATTCGTATCATGTATTATTATTTGAGACATTATTTTTTTCTAAAACTATATGAAGTAATATTGTATCATCCATGGATGAAATTGTGTTATTACTTTACTAAATTAAATGTAGCATTTATTATTTATTTAGCATTGTTCATTATTTGTTATATCTTTTCATGGTGATTATTAACTAAGTGTATTAACTATAAACCTTATGTGGTTAACTCAAATAATGCATTTAGTTAAAGATAACTTAATTATATTTCTCATGGTGAAATATGTAAGATGAATATGTGTAATTATTATTATTATTTAAATTACTCTATTCTGGTAAAACCTAGTGGGGTTGTTACATTGGAGAACACATGCTAGCAATTTGATAAGGTTTTTGTATGGTCTCCTTGGAAGATCTGATAAAACCATGCAAGGAACTAGCTCTAAAGCAACATTAACCATTATATTTTGGTTGTTATTATTTTAAGTAGGCCTCACCTTATATGGGGGATTATTATAACTATTATTAGTTGAATCTTATCTAGTTGTGTACTTTAATTTTCCCATGAAAAGAAGCTTGAATTCTTGTTATTTCACTATATGGCATAGATCTATGAATGATGAAAACTTTTTGAATAGTATAGATTCATGTAATATTGGTAATAAACTAATAAACTAGGCTTGAAAATGTCCTAGAGTTCTGTATCTACCATGGGACTAGTCATCTTAGATAATATAGTTTTATATTGCAAGACATATTCAACTATTAACTCATTAGATTTTTGTTTGAGTTGTGAAACTTGGGAATATGAAATCTTGTCATTGATATTGATTTAAAAGTGCAATAAAAAAATATTTTCTAGTGGATTAAATGCTATGATGAACTAATTAAGAAGATCATAGAACCATTGTAATTCAGTCATTTAAACTATGAGGGAACACCTTAATGAGGAACCAATCATTAGACGCATAATATAAAAATGTTGCATGAAAAACATGAAGATGATGCTCTAGGTCACCCTTACCATCATATAGAGTAAGCTTGGGTGCCATAGACCTAGAGGGCAAAGGATTTTTCACTATATGATGTGCCAAATATTTATGTAGGAGCATATGAGAATCTAAGGCATAAGATGCTCTAGTATCACCTTGCTAAATATGTAACACCTTAGACTATAAATAACTGATCTCTTACTAAAGGGATTATACATCTAAAGAAGGATGTGTACTATCCATAAGAGGTTGTTACATTAGTGAGAGTTGGCTACTTTTAACTGATTGTTGTAGAGTCTAAGTTATCCTTGTATTAGGTGTAACAATATTAGTATCTATGGGATTAGAGGATTTACCAAGTAATGTGTTCTTGATTTATAATATAGTTTGTAATATATGTGCATGATCATGGGGTTGTTCCCAAAGTCTATCTTTGAAACTTTATAGCACCTCATCTTTATTAATTATTAGATTGTCATCATCACGAGGGGGAGTTTGTCTTGAGTCCTATCTTGTGTATCATCATGATATTTATTATATTGATCATATTACAATGTATTATCATTAAATTAAACATAATAAAGATGTAAAGGATCAATTATGGGGTTTTAATTGGTCCCTTATCCATGGTATAGGCTTGAATGAAATTAATATGGGTATGCTTAATAGGGTTACCACTAAGCCTAACACTTCTTCTTAAAGGAGAGATAAATTTTTGGATGGCATATAGTAAACAAAATGAAAGAGGCTCATTATAATAGGATAAATGAAATCTAAAAATCTTAACATAGTAAATGGAAATAGGAAGAAAAGGATACAAACACAAAGAGCATATAGGGCTAGGGTTTTTACACTATTTAAAGTAATTCAGGTTTGTCAAATGATTTAAATTTTAAAGGGATTATGAAATATAAGACCCTAGTTTGCTAAAATGGTAGAATAATACATTAGATTATAAATATGCAATAATTACAACCTCTAATTTTTACAATAATTAATTTTTATATTAATTTTATAAATATAAAATGAATTAAAATAGATTTAATTGCTTGGAAATTGACTAAGGCAAGTGAATTATAGGCTATAAACTAGTATAAAGACTATGTAAGATGTTGTGAATAGAGACGAAGAGTTAGAAACCCTCTTGGACAATAATGCAGTCCCTTAGATGATAAAAAACCATGCTAGTGTCCTATAGGCCATGATAATGTCCTTTTATAATCAATTAAATTGATCTTTTGGGTGTAGCTTTGTCTAGTTCTGTGGAGTCTATGCATTTTTGTATAAATGTTGGTTTATTGTTTGTTATTTGTTTTGACTAATTTTAATGTGAAACCCTAGGCCTCTATGTTTCTAGGGTATATGAAGAGAAAAAGTATAAAATAATGGCATTATTAGGTAGGTTGGATATGACCTCAACACACCATGTGTTGATCATTGCCTAGATACCAATACCTCAAGGAGGGATCAATCCCGATGTAGTTCTCCCAATCTAAGTGATAATGCAAGTCTAAGTGAATGTTAGTATGAATGTTGGTTTGAGTGCTTTGAGTGTGATTTGAGACTATAAATCTAGCTAATCTAAGCTATGGGCTGATATAGATGGGTGTATGCAGAAGAAGGGTAGAATATGGATCAATGACCTTGATTTTCACCACTATTTATGAGTTCATTTATGAGTATTTTCATCTAATTTCTATATAGTGGATAATTGAATGAAAATGGTGTATATATAGAATTTTGGTGCTTTTAAATATGTTAAATAGGTCTAATCTATCCCTAAGAGTGTTTTGGTGGATATAAAGATATATGTTGGGTGAGTAAGGATCTAATGGACACTAGCATGGTCCCTAGGTCAATAACATAGTACACTAGTTTCCAAAGGGTTACACTAATGTCTACATGGTAGAAGCTGGTGAATAAGGGGATTGAGTACCTAGGAGATGGAATAGTGTTTCTTTTGATAGGAGTGGGTTTGACCTACATTAAAGATGGAAAAGAAACAAAAGATGCCCTAAGCTAGGTTTAGGTCCAAGATAGGATAATATGGTCTCAAGTGACACTCATTACACTAAAATGACATTTTACAGGACTACATCGACTATGGAAAAAAATTACTTAGGTTGATACTCTATTTATAAATATTATATACTTGGATGGATACCCTATTGATTTCATGAATTTTGTCTAATTCCATATTCAAATAGTGTGAAAACATTGCATAAGGGAATTTAGTCTGAGATCTCTAGGAATCATATTTATCCTTTACCTTGATTAAGATGATTTTTTTAATCATGTTAAAATATGCATACTCCTTGTATGTGTCTAAAAAGTTCTTTTCTACTCAATATTATATAATAGATGCCAATATCACATTACTATACCACTAAATTATTTTCCCTATTCATTGATGCGCACCATACTTCTCTACATGTGATCATTCATCTCTTAAAACCTCAAATGTTGTGCCTAGGGAATCCCAATCTCTTCCAACATCATAAAAACCAACTATAACCACCAAAATAATATGCTTCCATATACATGATCCCAACTATGGTTTGATTTATCTCTCCTTCTTTGATTTTTTTTATAATATATTTTACTCCCCCTATGATAAACAATGGGATTCGATATATTATCTGATTTCATTTCCATAGTTATATTTGAGGTGATTAGATGTATATATCCTTGCCTATGTCATTTTAATTCAATGGAAAACTTTAATATAATTCTTGTCTCTAACAATGTAGATTGAATATATTTCCCCTTATTTCGTCCAATTATCTAGTTGATTGACTTGATCCATATTTTCATACTTCTCCATCCAAAGTAAAACCAATGTTCATACATCTTAAATAATAAACATTTTATAAATTAATTTGGTGCTTCCCTAAATAAGATAGGCTATATAATTATATAACTCATGAGCTCTTTAGGTGCCTTCTCTCAATCACCTAGTCATCATATCCATGAGGTTGTTATGATATAGTTTGATGTATTTATGGTTATAGATTCCAATGAAATATTGCATTAGACCATCAAAAAAAATACACAAAAATGGGCCTTTGATATACCCCATGTGCAACATAAAAATTTATTTATTTATTTCAATTGAGGAAACTATAACTACATGTAAATACATACATCATTATTGTCTAATTTAAAATTTATATCACTTGAAACATTACAAAATTATAAATTGGACTATGTGTACACAATCAATACAATTTCTATGTTTAGGGTTTTACAAATATATATGTAAACCTAGACTACAAATATAGTTTGGCTCATATTTAATCCTTTAAAACTTAAATACCCATAAATATGATAATTTATCAATTATAAATATCCTCTCACACCCTCAAATGGCCTTTGATACCTTTTTTTATAGGCACAATAAAAATTGTTTGGAAATTGAAATGGTTCAATTTCTTGTCACCCAACCATCATTTTGTGACTCTTCACCTTATTTGAATTATGCAAATTCAATCTTAGGTAATGTTACAAAATTAATGTGCTTTAAAACATAATATCCTTTGACAACCTAGATTTGAATAATATGTGACATGTCTTGATGGTTTTGATATGAATGAATGTACATTAAAAAAATGAGATATACATCATAGTTTCCATTTAGGTCTTGTGTAGGTCTATAAAAAACAAGTGTTATGTGTAAGGCCCCTTATCATCCATAGTTACAAAACTTATCTATAGTAAACAAAATAATATCTAAAAAACTATCATACAAGACCTTCAAAACTACATTATGTAGATATTTCCACCCTTCATCAAAAGTTACACACCATTGGGATAAGCATATTCATAATACAGATCCAAGATATAATGTGAATAATGACACATTAGCATATGAATATTTTATGTTCTAGTGTACATATTCTAACATTTATACATTGAATTAATTTTACATTATGTCTCAAATCAGTGTGCCACTAATATAAACATACAAAATTTATAAGACTTGGTGCAAAGTGTCATCCTTTAATGTAACCATCTACTCATTTGTAATATACTTGCACTATGATTTTAATAATTTCACCAATGAGTGTAATTATATAAAAAATTATGGGAGATGTTACATAAATATAACAATAATGTGAACCTTGTGATCCAATGTGCACATGTTAGAAAAAAAACTTTATTACTATATTTTTTTTGAGTGATGCAAGATTATTTGTGGACCTAAACCACTTTTCATAACTAATTCAACATACTATTCATGACTCTTATTATATTGATTTTAAACTTAAATCATACACTCCTTAATATATTAACCTAGTTATTTTCCTTTATCCAACTTGCATCTTTAATAATAGTGGCACAAATGGCTTTATTTGTATGTTCCATTCACATTGGTTATACCTTTGAAGATTCATTATAATTAATAGATTATAATTATAACCCCCTTTTTTTTACCTTTATTTCCTTCTCCTCCACTACTAGAGTAGTTATGGGTGTAAAATATTTCTTCTTTGCCGTTTTCCCTAAGACATTAGTTTCTTCAACTCTTTCTGACAACCCCTCAACACCTTAGATTATTTACATTAATACTACATATTTATTCCTCAAATTTATAGTTGTGACTTTTAAATGGAAATAATATTCTTGTTATATCCAATGATTTTTCATTTAACTTACCTAAATGCCCTATATTTTCTCCTTGCTAGAATTCAAGAATTCTCCTTTGCCATTTACATAAATAGTAAATAATTATCAAAAGGACATCTTTGATCATTATATATCCTTAGGTGAATTTATTATTCCACTTATCCATTAATCCATGATTTATTAATTTTACAATAGTATACTTTTAAAAATATGATGAATTCACACATTTTCCATATGTAGCCTCCCATTGTCCTAAAACCTTCTTCTTATTGTATTTCTTATTATAACCTTGCTGTGTACACACCATTTTGTTTTGCACTATTTTTTTTCATTTACACATATTATATTTAATTTATTTATTTGTAAAATTAATAATTAATGCCATTAATTTTGTATAAAATCAATACACATACATTCCTTTTCCCCAAACTTATTATCAATGAATTACTCTTGTGCATCATATTTCTTATCGACTACTCAACATTCATATTTTATTTTTATTTTTATAGAGTCAAGTTTTCCAATATCTAAAATAATTCATTTCACTTGATTATCCCTCTTAGGGTTAATTAAATTTATGGAATAATGATATGAACATATCCCTTTCTCAAGTCACTCAACTAAATTTATTAAATAATTGACACTTTTTACATACACTATATAAGCAATATACAAAAAATGAGATATGCTTTTGGAACATTTTTACATTAACAATGACCTTTCTATCTACCTTTAGAATGGTTATTCAAATTAAGGTTTAAATATAATGAAATTAAATTAATCCAACAGAAATTAACCATTTAACATATGCAAGTTAAATGTGTTAATTTATCTAATGTGGTGAATAATGCATGGCCCCATCAGCCATATATGGAACTCTCCTAGGTGATTTTATTATTTGTGATATATAATAACACCTTAGCACCAATTCATAATTTATTATTCTTGAAATGCTTATAATTCCAAACCTTTTGAAGGAAATTTTCAACCACTAGATATGTCATGTGAGTAGATTTTTTTCATCTAAGTTCATCAGTTATATCAACCTCTTATCCAATTATGAAATTTATAATAATCTTTGTATGTACACAATCCCTCCCAAAGGGATCAAAAAATATATTAGAAATACATATTATCTTCCATAAACTAACTAAAATGGTGTCTATTTGTTCAACTACTTATATTTTTCCCTATATTCCCAAAGCATGAATGAAACTTGAACATCCCAATCCTTTCACCCATCATAACAAATATTCATGAGCATTTTTTCATTTTTTTAAAAAATAATCCACCATACCATTTTAATATGGATGGTATGGTGTTGTCTTATGATTTTCAACCATAAGTTATTATAATAATAATAGGTGAATCATATCTATAAATTAATGTGTTTCATATCACTCATAAATATTAAAGGAATATAATACATTGTAATGATATTATCCAACAATAATCTAGTTGTATTTTTTTGTATAATCCCATGTAAGATCACATAAACCCATTTTTTCAAGTTGTCATTTAGTTGTCTCTATGATATAACACACACCACTACATCATGTAGAAGGATTAATTATACCCAAAAAGTCTACAAAAAACTTATAAAATGGTTTTGGTACAATAATTTAGATTAATAGAATTTCATCCCATCTATCAATATTACCTACCCTTTAGAATATATCACATTTTATCACATTTGTATGCATAATAATTGGTATATTTATACAAACTTGGCCACGAGTATCCAGATAAGAAAATATTTCACATAGTTACCTCTCCTACATAGTATCTACTTGTAATGATTTCATGACATTCATGCATAATGTATTTTAATTTATTCCATCACACATATACAAAACACTTCATCTCTACCCATTATATATAGTTTTCCATAATATCTGGTATGATGAAAAATTTACCACTATCATAGCTAAAAACTAACAAAATAGAACACACACAAAATGATTAATGTGTAACCTCTACCTAGATAAACCCACTCCTCATTTGTTATTCTATGTAGAGCTCATAGTTATCACACATCCCTTCACACTCTATTATTATAAGTTTTCTCACAACCTTACACACAAGTCCTTTGCCTATTCATAGACTTTCATGTAATGATCCCCTTAGATTGCAATTTGCATATCACACTATGCACTCCTCCCTATGCATCTATACACACTTCATGGGCATCTGATCATGGAATTGTCATATCCTTTTGGCCTCATTTCATCACAACCAAAACTCAGCCTACCCTGATAACATGGAAAAAAAAGTTGTACAACTAACCATTAGCCTCCAACTGAGGATCATAGGATTGGGAATAATTTAAGATAGCCTAAACATTAACTATTAGACCATTTACAATTACCACATATGACATGAAGATTCAAACACATTTCTTAATCATTTGGAGCAATTAATACTACTTTTGTATTATACATGTAAAATATGTAATATATGCATCTATTTAGCTAGCTAAGATAGTTAGTAGAGTTGATGCAACACACATATAAAATGCTCTACATATATATCCTATATCACATGTACTATAACACATAGTACACATTCCCTATTCTTTGCTATTAAATACAAGTTACATTTCTATGAATAAGACTTCCCATCCATTGAATGTGTGTTTTATTATTCTATTTGAATACTCCCTGCACATTCTCTCTACATAATCAAACTTGATTATCCCCCACACACATGGTCATTAGACTCATGGTGGATAATTGGTATTAAAGTTATGATTTATTCCTCTCTATGCCTATAGCCAAATGAGCATAATGAGAAATAAGGTTTAATATTCAATTTTTTTTAGATATTTGGAAGAATACCATAAAAAAACAAAATGGTTGATGCCCAAAACCAACTTGAGGCAGGCCCAAAAGTTAGAAGGCTCATCACCAATGCACTGGAGGCATAATGCACTAAATTTTTTGGCTAATTTCATGAGTTAATGACATAACTCAACTTGACACCTTCCCATCAATATCAATAGTATGCTCCATAATAAATCTATCAATAATCCCCCTTCAAAGTATAAATAAATCTTGACATCCTTTTATTTGAAGGTAAGATAGATGCCAAAGAATTAGATGCATGGATTTGATAATTTGAGGTGTAATTCTTAGTCAACTACTTCACTAATTTTGAAAATATCACCATAATAGTACTAACGATGTCCATTCTAGTCAGTCACTAGTAGAAGACCTTTAGTGTGTAGCATGTGTAAGAGTACATTCCAATTGAATCATGGACAAATTTTCTTGATTATCTAAAGGATTAATACTACCATCTTTAAAACTTTTAATACGAATAAATAAAGTTAAAATAACTACACCAGGGTAAGGATCATTTAGTGGAAGATTAAACCAATGTATTCCATGACTACTCTACATGTCTGCATGAGAAACTAAGTGAATAACATATGGTGTTAAAGTACATTGGCTTACTCTCAGATTATATCCATGTGAAGTTAGAGTTGCTAAATTTTAACAATTTTGGACAAGCATATCTCAACACCACCAGTATCAATCTAATTCAAGGATGAATCAATGTTATACCTCCTCATCTAATTTAATGTATAAGTCCAAACTCTCACATAACTACACATCACATCCTTATGCATATAATAAAAACACTTATCATAAAGGTGTGTAAAATTAGAATACTACAAAACACTTTAAGGATATTATGCCTTCTAATTCAAATAAAGTAAAAAATAATTTAGGTGATTAGTGGTGCCATGTTCATCACTCATCCACCCATTATGACTCTAAATGTCATGCGCATTGGTCCTTTATCACATAGTCTACATTAAGACCCATATCAATAGATAACATTGATCTAGATGCTTTGTGTCTAATAACCAACACCACCATGATCAACATATATGAATAGCATGAATGTCTCTTTCATACCAAGTTCTAGGTGAAGGGTCAACCTCTCCACATCATCGGCGATAGTGTTAGTTAGTGTTATGGCATTAATTTGCACACTTGGAAAGAGTAACTTTTTGTAGCATCAATTTTAAACCTTAGAGAGGGTTCTTTGAGCCCTTTCTAATTAAGATATAATATTAGAATAATTCTAGGTTGTGGGTCACCTATGGTGGGGTTGGACCTCTGGATAAGGCCAAATTGCTCTTGATGGATCACCTATACTAATGTTTACACTAAGAAAATGGGTTATAAAGGGGAAAAGGGATCCTAAGAAGGATAATAATATGATTCACCAAATTAAAATGAGGCTCTCATATGCTTGAACCGATACTAGATTAGTATAAGATAATGCTAGCTTACACACTCAAAATCAAGCTAGTTGCATAAGTATTTCATAGACTAGGTTTAGGAAGTAGTGAATGCAAACAAAAAGGAGTTATAAGACTCACTAAGAGATTACATAAATATCATAAATAATACTAATCTATACCTATAGATATATTGAAAGCACCCTAAAAGAGGTCAAAAAGGATGACAATGGAAGAGGAAGATTCTCCTTCACACAATGTCATGATGCACAACTTACACAACATAGATCTAAGGCAAGAGATAGGTAAATAAAGTCTTTATTGCTTCAAGAGGTAGCTCTTAAAAATTCTTGTCTGGGTTTAGCCTAATCAAGAGGATAATATCTTGTAATATCTCAAAGAGTCCCTTTATAATCCCAAAAATGAGCCTCCTTACAAATGGGAAAGAATGGGTGATATATAGAAAAGGGGAACAGAGAAGAGAGGGAGTACATTAACCAAGAAAAATCAATGAGATAACATTTTTAATGAATTCTCCACCACCTTTATATCTAATCAATAGTGATCCTTCATCAACAAATTAGCCTATATTTTCTCCAAAAGTCTTTTATCTTTCTCATTGGATAAGAAATATGCACTAGAAGGTAAGAGTCTATTTTGTAGATGATGAGTCATGATCTTTTTGTTGGAGAGAATATTTAAAGGGTTTGTAAAAGAATTAAAAGATCCACTATACTCTCTAATCCCTAAAATTTCTCCTTGAACTTATACACCACCTTCCACTTGGCTTACTTGTGAAGACAAAATCTTCATATCTTGAAACTAACAAAATTATCTCCATGTCTACTTTAAATGGTGATAAGTACCTTATTTTTCAAGGATATAGCCATGTCAATATATGAAACACTTATTCATAACCATTCATATCTACCCCTTATTCAATATCTAAACATTTGTCTACTATAAATGAAAACCAATCTCCTTTATTAGTTTTCCTATAGATATCATTGTGATGGAGATATGTAGGTTGCTTGACCTTATTTTAACAGTTAATTACCCATCTTTGATCTCTATTAGGCATAAAAATTCCTATTTTTTCCTTTAAGCATTTATGGAAGCCAATAAATCATCATATGCATAGGTCTTCTTTAAATAACAATGATCACAATCATGAAACAATTCTACAACCCCAAAATATGGGCTCCATTAGTTCTAAATATTCAAACTAGAGGTCAAGATTATGCTTTAATAGAGATAGAAGTTCATCATAACCATCCAAATTATGACTGCATCTGCTAAAAAGAATCATTTACTCTAGTTTGACCTAGGTTGAAATTTTTCTCCATTTGAAGTCCCTAGCTTTTGAATTTTGATATCAGCGATCGATCTTGATCTAGGCCTTCTCATATTATGCCAAGTTTTAGCTCCCCATTTGTTCCATAGGATCTTACTAACTCTTTGATCTATCACTCATTATCGAGCTAATTTGTATGAATGAATGCACACTATTGATCTTCTTGGGACTATTAGCCTTGTTAGTCAACATACACCATTAGATCTCTAATCAGGTACTTAAGATCTTTACACTTATCATTGATGCATTTAATGATGAACTTTTAACTTGATGCTCATTTTTTATCTTTATTTCATGATCAAACACACACCATTAGATCCTCAAGACCCAGTGAATCTATTAGATCATTACTCGCGATTAGATTTGATCTTAGCTCTCAAGATTTGGACACTTATCATCTCTATGTTCAACTTGGGAACATATGAATTTAAACAATTATTTTTCATAGATTTAACTTGACATTCTCATGTATGTTTCACTCTATAAGTCTAACTTTGAAACTTTATATATTGAGATATCAAGCTCATAAAGACATGAACTTTATAAATGATGTTTAAATAATAAAAAACACCATGTTTGTGCAGTATTTTATCTTGAGAGGCTTCTTGAGCAAACTTACTATATGCAAAATCAAGTTGACCCATTTATTTTTGTGTGATGTGCCATGATGATCTAGATCTTATATGCTTTTGAATGAAATTTCAAGCCTAAAAATGAATTTTTAAGGCCTTCAAAACCTAATCTATGAAGTTCATGATCATCATGAGAACCTAATAAATTTCTTCCCTTGCAACTCTAGACCTATTTCAAGACTTGCTTCTCAAAGATCAACAAATTGAACTTTAATCTTACTTAAAGTTTTTCAAAAGCTTTGTAAGCAATATGAGATATTTAGACCACTCATTCCATCCAAAAATCTATTAAACGCATCCATTCAGATATAATATTTATATGTGGGCCAAATTTGGCCAACATCTTTGGTGAATCATAGGGAAGTATGCCTTATATGCTTCTGAACCTAGACTAGCTGCCTTACCTAATCCATTGGGCATGGAATCACCTCTCTAGTTTAACATATTGATCTGAATTGATACAAGGTTGTCCCTTTGAATAAAACATCCTCTTGAAATAGCAAGGGCCAAAAATAAAAGAGAACAAAGTTCCCAAGGCATAGAACATAAAGGAAATATGCACAAGGCACTTGGAGGAAATCATAAAATCTATCTACCCTAAACTAACCAATCAAAGTGGAACCTATACAAAACCATTGATTGGTTGTAAAAATAACTACCCTTTACCACTAATATAATATGATTTACATGCTTGAGGGAATATAATGAAATATGGATAAGGAGTGGATATTTAATAGGTGACATACTTCTCTAACAATAAGAACAAAAACAAACTTACCTGACTAATCTGATTGATTGGATATACAAGCATCTTGGAATGGATAGGCAAGTTAATTTGGCTCTTTTTGATGCTCAACTTTTTGTAATGAATTAAGTGTAACAAATGATGGTTATTCCTTGTCATGTTCCAACTGAGATAGGTACTTGATAAGACATCCTGTTATCAATACAAACATTGATCAATCATATTTTACCTCATTCATGCACTTTGTTTCTCTATCATAATACTCATTAGGCATAATCAGAGGAATGTAGAATTCTCCCAAGATCTTAAACAAGTCCTCCAACTCCCTTTCACTTACTGGTGTATGAAATATTATCTTGAGTTGATTAGGATCTTACAAATGAATCACATGCTCATATTAAAAGCTTTGTTCACCCTCAAAGTCCTCCTCCATCACACAAATTCATAGCTCATCAAGCTACATCACCTAAGCACTTGAAATGTCTTCTTAATCAACCTCACTCAATATTTCATCTTTTTTTTCAATTGAAAATGATTGTTAACTTAGCCAACTAAGGTCCAAAAAGACACATATATCTTACCAAGGTTTGATTTACCTTCCTCCAGCTTTAATCCATCAAGGATACCTTCATTTGATAACTCATCCTAAAGTTAACCAACCTCTAGTTCTTGGTTCTAATCCTCTTCTTCATTTATGTAAAATGGACCTTTATTAGTCCATTTAAGGTCTAATCTATTTTTAACTTTAGGATTGTCCTCATTAGGATCTAGTTCATTAGTGTCAAAGCCATACCAACAAGTCTAGTCCAAACCTGATTCTTCCCCTTCTGAATGAAGTGGGATACCTATCATGATCTCCTCATTATATACACTTGAATTGTCCTCTTTAGGTTCAATTATGACTACAATCTCCTCCTATATCCTTTGTGTTGGGTGAATATTTTATCGGCCAGCTAACTGGTGACCAAAATAGTTCTTATCACCATAGCATAGGGGGATCAGTCGGCCAGATGTGCAAGTTTATTGCATTAGCAGGGGACAAATCTCTCCTCTCATCAAGGGGAGGTTCCCTATTAAATATTTATATGCTGGATATATGTATGTAATTAAGTAGAAAATAACACATGGGGAGGTATCACAGCATCTACTTCTCTTTTTTCAGAAGTAATGTATAAAGAACAAAAGGGGGAAATCCTAGTCCGCAGCCAACAACATCCCTCTTCTTTCAGGAATGGTATCAAACACGGAGTAGAAAATCACCTGAAGTGACGAAGTTCTCAAAAACACTCATGTAAGCACAAAGTCTTTCGTAGTCTCCTTCACCAATTTGGGACAAGTACAACCGTAGAGTGAAGTGAAGCACAAAGTCTTCACCTAAAACTACAAAGATAACAGAATCTCAAAAGATAAAATTAGCACAAAGTCTATCTTCTACCTTCCAGAAATGCCCTCAGATAATACTAACACACCCACTTTGCTTATTAAATTAGATAAATAAGATATTACTAGGAAAAAGGACATAAGAACTATTTCCTAAATAACACAGACAATCTCAACACAAAGTCTGAAATAACCTGCTTCTCATTCATTCAACAAAATATGATTTACAAATTTGAGCACAAAGTCTCAAAAGTTGCTTCAATTTCAGCAGAGTGTTTTCTATTAATTTTTCCAAGCCCTTTTACAAAATGAGGTCTCCACTATATATATGGAGAAAATCCTCAAAAAGAGAAAATAATAAAATACACAAAATATCTCGGTCAAAGATGAATCATCTTTGACTTTTAGATATTTTTCTGAAATATTTACATGTAATTACATTTTACAAAATTGCATGCACTTTGCACAAAATAGAAGTGCATAAGGAGAGAAGAAGAAGGAGAGAGATTCAATTCTTGCTGCCAGATTTCTTCATATGTGCATCGAACATAGTGATGGATGCCTAAATTCCTATGTTGTCTAGTGCAACTGTGTTCTTGGAGATGATTTTGGCTCTGATCAATGCGTCTTTCAATGTTGTGATGGCTTTAGCATGGCCAGTTAACCTAGATTTTAGATTCTCCAAAGTTAACTAAGCATCTAGAATGATGTCCACAGTAGACATTAAGAAGGATTTTTATTCAAAATCTCTCCGAACCATCTCCTTGAAATTCTAAATCATTTCTTCTGTCGGAAGGAACTGATTGTCCTTAGAGGTCAGGTTGCATGGCAGCTCTTCTAGTTTATTCAACAGGCTCAGGTCACTCTTTTCACTAGCCTCCTTGAAAGCTTTGAGGTCATCAATTAGATCTTTGAGTACCTGAATCTTGAAGATCAGTGACTCTTTGATTTCAACATAGGAGTCCTTACTGGAGATGACACCGATAGATATTAAGGTGCTTTTTTTGAGGTCCTTCATTTCCTTCCATCTGCTAAGATCTTTTTTTGAACTATCAATCTCTTGAGAAATGAGGGAGATGAAGTCATCTAGTTCTACTTTTACTTTTCTCATTTTTTCTATCCTTTTTGCAACTTCTGTAAGCAAAGAAACTCCCTGAGTATGCATTTTTTCAATATATTCCTCTAAGACTTTTCCCTTTAAATAAGTCTTTTCTGCTTTTTGAATGACTGATTCATCCATGGAGAAGGCCTCTGGAGTTGCTGCTTCAAAAGGAAGAGTGAACCTTTTTATTACTATCATTAGTTACTCTGATTTGGCTTTGTAATAATCCTTCATTTCCTTCTCTTGATCGAATTTTTTGACCATGATTTCCATTGTCGACTAAAGATCGCTTTTCACACCTTCGTAACTTTGCCAAGTTCAACATGAGAGATAGAATAGCTGCTCATCTCAAAACCCTCAAGGGTTGCATCCTGTGGAGGCTTGGCAATTTCCAAAAAAAATTGTCCTTTTTCTTTGACCAATTTAGAGAGGATTCTTGGCCTCTTAGGAGCCTTTGCTTTCACCTTCACTATTTTTCCAAAGTCAAATTCATCTAGGGAGATGGCCATCTTCTTCCTTTTTGGCATGAAAGCAGACATCCAAGGTGGGAGAAAAGTACCTATTGTGGTAATGGTTGTCTCAACTGGTGTTACTGTAGCACTTTCCATACTAATAGTGGTGACGGTAGTTGCAGTCAGAGTAACTAGCGAAACTGCACCAACTACTAATTCTGGCTCGAGTGCAGGGCTTGCTAGCAAGTTGAAGGAAGGAGATGATAGACTTGGAATGGATCTAGAAGAGCGAGGGGAACTTCTAGAAGGGCCTTGAGGATCACCAAATATGACCCTGGAAGGAGAAGTGGCTCTGAAAAAGGGAACACTGATAGGAGAGATGGGAGAAGAGGGTACCACATGAGACTAAGGGGGAGAAGGAGATATGCTCTTGCTCGGCTACACTTGTTCTTGTGAGAGCGGAGGCCCAGTGCTAGGTTATCCTGATGGCTGATCATCTTTCTCCATGGGTTGAGCTACCTGTGCCTGACGGCTCTATTCCTCAGTTCCTTTTGTTGCCACTACAGGCTCTTCAGTGGCCTTAGGTTTCTTGGATACAAAGATGATCCTAGGCTTGTGGGGCCTAAAAGGAGAAGGGACATCACCTTTGTTTTTAATTCTATTCTCTACTTTCCTCTTCAATTTTGCCTAATATTTAGCCTCTGATCTCATAACAAATTCCTTCAGGGTGATCCCTTTGGCTGCTAACCAATCATTGGTGTTAGCCAATATTGGTTCAAATCTTTTTCTCAGAAAATTCATCTCCTTTTGAGACAACTGAATTGAAGGGAGAGGGGAACCAGCAACCTTTTCTACCAGATACCTGTTATTGATGATGTTTCCATCATGAGACTAGACCAGAGGGGATCTCTACAAGCCTGAGATATTCAATCTGCTCTAGTGTCAGCCTACAATAGTCCATTTTTCTAATCTCCTCAGCCATTCTGAGATCAACCCAGATATCCTCAATCATGGGTTCATGGAATTGGGTTTTTCTCCTAATCTTTTCCTTGACTCCCCTGTAGTCAAATTTTTCTTATCTCTTGAATTGTTTTAAAGTAACCATCTGCATTTTAGTTTCCATGATCTTGGCTTTCACTGATGTTTCAACAGAATATCTACCAATATCGATCAAAAAATTGAAACCTGGTCTCTTCAGTTCCATCTATTTGGTATGCATGACAATTAATTGTCGGCAAAGTTCCATTAGCACTAGCTTATCTGAAGGAAACTTGGGGAGCATGTAGGGGTAGCCCTGGTAGAAGCTGACCTATAGATAGAAAAAGGTGGGGAACTGAAGGAACATGTAGCCAAAATCATTGACCACCATCCAGGCCTCGTCTGATATTCTCTTTTGCTCAAGCTATGGGTCAAAGAGACATAAAAACATGGTGAAGAAAGCATCATTTACTCTCCTAAAGTGACGGGTTGATCCTTGCAGAGTCAGCTACGGGTAATATGAGTGTACTGGGATTGACTTTCTATCCCCCTTCGTGGTCAAGCCTGGAAAAGTTTGCATCACGACAGTTATGTACATAAGGTACAAAGTCATGTAGAACCTATGAGAGGTCTGCATCTTGGTCAGTTGCTCATGGAGGACATTGCTGATCTGCTCTCCCCAAAAGATGGCTTGTTTGCCCTGGAGGATGATCTTGATGAATGGATACATCCATTCATGGAAATGTGAAGAAGATGGGAGGCCCCGTACTTTGCTTAGAAGGGTGATCAAGTCACCAACTTCTTCGATGAAATTGCTCCTTGAAAAGTTCTGCAGCCATCTGAAGAGGCTAGTCCTGGGGGTCTTTAACCAGTTATAGTTCATGACCTTCTTTACCCTCTCAAGGTCTTTATCATACTCCTTTTGCACATCCATGAAGTTGATCTTAGTTACTTCAGTGGCTAAAGGGCATGTGAACACTTTATCAATGAATTTGGGGTCCAACTGAATCACCATGTTGTCGCTGGTGTCTGAGACCAACCTGGTCTCTTTATTGTAGAAGTGCACACATTGGAGGATGAATTCAATATGATGTGATACTACCGAAAAGGCAGCCACCAGGTGGATGTTGCTCTTGACGATCCTTTTAATCCTGGTGCTAGGGTTTGTCACCTTTGTGTAGGTTAGGAATTCAGCCATGTCCATGTGGCCAATCTCAATGTCCCAAATGTTAGTGACATTCAAAGAGACCAACGTGAGTGGGAAGACACTCTGGTACTTATATTTCATTATTTTCAACTTTTTGGGGGATGCTTCCATCATTGGGAATGATCTCAATCAGATAGGAGCAGATGTGTAGGAGTTCACTGATTGAACTACAGTCACAATCACCAGATTAGAGGAGAGTGGATGAGAGGGGGAAAGGGCAATTTAAGTGATATTGGTTATCAGAGGTCACTTAAAAAGGTTAGGTGGAAGAAGGAACAAAAAATGAGGAAGAAAGGGAAAGAAAAGGATAACTCAGAAAATTTCCCAGAGTTAGGAAAATTTGAGGGAAAGGTGTACGAGTGGCAAAATTTGATGCCCCTGCATGTAAGGATAGAAGAGTGTAAGGGCAGCAAAAATCACCACCCGTGCAGGGACGAGCTGCATAGGTAGAAAATTTCACTACCCTTATAGACTAGAAAAGGAAAAAGGTTAAGGGTGGCAAAATTTGCCACCCTTACAAGGAAGGTCTGTAGGGCAGCCAATCTCACCGCCCCTGCAATGAGGGTAGGAAGAAAGTAGGGGTGGTGGCTTTCAACGCCCATACAGGTTAGGAAGAGAAAAGGGTAGCGAATTTGCCACCCCTTCAGGGGACTATTATTTAGGGAAATACATGGGTGGTGAACTCTGCCACCCTTAGGGCTAAACGCAGCTAGGAAGAGGGAAACGAAAACCATGGGTGAGTGTGAGGGAGAAAACAACGCCCGCAGCAGGGTGGAGAGGAAGTGTGTGGGTAGGGAGAGAAAAAAGGTTCAAATTGGCTTATATGGGGTGAAAAACCCACCCCAACAACCCACCGCACATGGTAATAAATGTTATGCATGGTTATCGAGACCTGGTAGGGTGGCAAAATTTGTTGCCCTTGCATGTTCTGGCTCATCTGATTGCAGGGGTGGCAAAATTTGCTGCCCTTGCATATCAGGCTGTAGGGGTAGAAAAAATTGCCACCCTTGCAAGAAAAAGTGCAGGGGCAGCAAAATTTGCCACCCTTGCACAAAAATAAGGGAAATGTAGAGGTGGCAAAATTTGCCACCCCTACAGGGAATGGAAGAAAAGACTAACTCTAGAAGAGGTAGTCTGAAAAGGGGACTTGGTTCCCAGAATGTTTTGAGACCGTAATAGCCTTCACTTTTTGGGAAGATGTGTTTCACAAATTTTAGAAGTTTTTGTAGAGACCAAGATGAGAACGAGAAAACCCACTTTGAAAACAAACTTAGAGAGATGAAAGACGAAATAGACAAGTTTTGTAGGGGGTTGTTCCCAAAAATGAGCTAAGCTAATTTTGGAAACAACAGCTGGCTCCTATTAGAAAACTTCTGTTGATCAAATTGATTAGCAGGAGTAAAAACTAGTCTCTAAGTGCCTTCATCCAAGCCATTGGGCTATGGAGTCAAGCTAAAAATGAAAGGAAGAAAATAGACAAAACATAAAAACTATACATATATACAAACAGACTCATCTAAGCTTCAAGGATTGAACAGCTTCAGATGCTACCCACTGTGAGGTAGTATAAATGGTGTTCTATCTTGGTACTCCAACAAGAAGCTAGCCTCACCACAGAGCTGTCAAATGGTAAACGGGCCTCTCCATAGGGAGTCAAATTTGCTATGCATCCCTTTTGGTTCCCACCTCTTGTCCCACAACAAGACTTGATCTCTGACTCAAAATTCATGCACTCTAGCTCTCTTATCAAAAAGTGCCTTCACCCAATTCTGATGCTCCATAATTCGGTCCACTACCATAACTCATTGTTCATTTAGCTCGGTTAGACACATAATCTTTTTGTCAACTGAGCTTTGGAAGGTCGAGTCTTCGATTGCTTTAGTTAGCCTGAGTGCTGGTAGTTCAAGAGTGATGGGGATTTCTACATTTAATCCATATAAAAGTTGGAAAGGTGACATACCTATAGCTCTTTTAGGTGTTATCCTATTGGCCCATAAAGCATCATATAAAGCTTTGTGCCATGTTCTCTAGTTATCGTCTACCAATTTTTTGATAATGGTGACCAGGTTCTTGTTACTTGATTCTGCTTGTCCATTTCCCTGAGGGAAATAATTTGAAGTGTGAGATAAGGTAATCTCATAATAAAAACAAAATTAGGTAATTTCATGTGATGAAAAGTAGGTTGCATTATCTGTTATGAACTTTAGTGGAACCCCAAACCGAAAAATGATATTTTCTTTGAGAAAATTACACACTACTTCAGATGTAGCGTGCTTGGTTGGGATGGCCTCCACCCATTTGGTAAAGTAATCCATTGCGGTGAGGACATAATCATTCCCAACACTTGAATATGGGTTAACCACACCAATGAAATCAATACCCCACTTTTGGAAAGGTTCTTCAATTATAACCGGCTTTAGAGGTAATGCAGTCAGCTCAGGCTTCCCAATGAACTGTTGACACAATTCACATTTAAGCACCCATTTGTAGGCATTTTAGAACAGCATGGGCCAATAATACCTTGCTCATAGAATTTTGTGCACCATCACCGGTGTAGAGAAATGCCCTCCATAGGCCAAATTATGGAAAGACTTCAAGAGTTTTTCTTGTTGTGCCCTATCAATGCAACGAAGAAATGCCCCATCCAGGTTTCTCTTATAAAGACCATTGTCCCACAGGACATAACTAACCACTTTTAGTTTAACATTCTATTTTTATTTATAAGAAAGATAAGTAGGACATTCACCATATGTCAGAAAGTGAGCAATATCTGAATACCACTCATCGGTGGTTGCAATAAAGAGGACTGTAGACACATCCTCGGTCTCTACTTCATTTTTTGCTTTATCTAGAATGTTGTTGGTGATCAACTGGCAAAGACCCTTTCTTCGTACAATCTTTGTAGGTTTGATATCTAGATCAAACTCCTGAGTCTTGGCAATCCAATTACCTCACTTTGTACCAAACTCTTGCTGAGTCAAAATAGATTTTACTATTGTGTCAGGTACGAGAACTTCGGTGTGAGAATTCAGGATATAAAACCTGAAATGCTGGACTGCTTTGACCACTGCATATGCATGTTTTTCCATGTTAGAATATTTCAACTCATGGACCATGAGTGGGCAACTCATGAAGGAGATAGAAGATTCTACACCTTCCTGATTTGGTTGAACCAAAATAGCCGATAGTGTATGCTCAGAGGCATAACTATATATCTTGAAACTTTTAGTGTAATCTGGGTAGACCAAGACTGGTGCATGAGCAATCACCTCTTTGATTTCATTGAACACTGATTTGCCTTCAGTGGTCCACCTAAATATAGCATCTCCTTTCATCATGTCGACAATGTGACGAGTTTTCTCAACAAACTTAGGAATGAACCTTCGAAGAAAATTCACCTTTTGAAAGAAAGAGTGAACTGTAGTCTTGCTGGTAGGCAGAGCAAGTTCTTAGATAGACCTAACTCTCTCTAGATCAATTCTAATACCTTCTTAGGACATGATGTGTCTGAGAAGTTTCCCCTCAGTAACTCCAAAGATAGATTTCTTTGGGTTTAAAGAAATACCATTCTAGCAATAGCGTTCTAATAGCTTTTGCAAATGATGAACATGCTCAGAGCGATGCTTTGAAAACACTGTCAGATCATCTAGGTATATCAACAATAATTTCCTCATTTCATCCTTGAAAGTGAGATCCATCACCCTTTGAAACATGGTGCCTGCATTTATCATACCAAAAGGCATTCTTTAGTAAGAAAATGTGCCCCAAGGTGTGGTGAACGCTATCTTGTGCTGATCTTTTTTCCTGACTTCAACTTGATTGTACCTCAAAAAATTGTCTAGCATTGATAACATTTCTAAACCTATTACCATTTGCAAGACCTGGTCCATGATAGGAAGGGGGTAGTTATCTTTTAAAGACAACTAGTTTAAGTTCCTGAAATCCACACAAATTCAAATTTTTCCATTCTTCTTCCTGACAGGTACTATGTTGACAATCCATGTTGAGTGATGGATTGGAAAAATTATCTGGGCATCCAGCATCTTTTGTATCTCAATTAAAATAGTACCTGAGATTTTTAGATTATATTGCCTAGATTTTTGCTTGTAAGGTATGGAGTTGGCTTTTAGGGGAATGTCATGGCGAATGTCATTTGGCCTGAGTGATTTTAAATCATCATAAGAATAGGCTAATACATCCATGTATTGGTGGAGTAGACTAGCAAGCTCAAATCTTTCCTTGGGAGTGCAGCATTTCCTAATATTTACCATCTTAGGATCGCATTTGGTTCCCAAGTTTACCTGATCAAAGTCTTGAGAGGAATTTGAATCTGTTCACTATTGCTTAATAAACCTGTCATGGTTATCAAACAAATTCTCTAGGGACACCAAGCCTTTTGGAATCTTATTCCCTTTAAGCTATAGAAAGTCCTTACCTATGTTTGCATGGGCCTCAGGAACTACTCCAGACTCTCGAGGTTTACTACCTTCAAAATGAAATTGTTCAAAACTATGCTTTTGATCCAAGAAGGTGATGATTTGATCATCATTGTTAAACACTTGCCAGTGGCCAGCATTATCTGGTACACTTGGTCAAAAAACTAGCTCGATAGTATACTTATCTCCCTTAAAATCTGGGTGAGGGACTAGAAGGGTGGCAGAGACAGCCAATGCATCTGCTCAATCGTTGAATTCTCTTAGAACAGTAGAGATGTTAAAAGCGTCAAAATTTTTAATTTGGTCCCAGACCAAATTGTGGTAGTGGCGCAACTTTTTATTTTTTGTCTGATAGAGGTTTTTCACCTGGCAGACTATCAACTTAGCATCTCCTTTAGCATGTAGTTGTCTAATTCCCCTTTCTTTGGTAGCCCATAATCTGAGTAACAGGGATTCATACTCAGCTATGTTATTGGTATTGTTGAACTGCAATTTATAGGACAAAGGAGTAATCTCTCCTTGCAGAGACACCAACACGACCTCGGCTCCCAAACCAGTAGAAGAGCAGCTGCCGTCAAATTCTAAAGTCCATACCTCATTAGGTGTTGTTTCTTCTTTGAAAACTCCTCTGTTTGGGGTAAGAGGCTCTTCTATGTGTTCATCTTGATTTATCAAATTTTTAGCTATATCGACTGAACACAATCTCAAGTTATCATTTGAAGAAGTTTCATCAGATGTCTCATGGGTTCCTTCCATAGATAGGAAGTAGCTGACCATGCCTGAGGACTCAAATAAAATTTGAGCTTTTGGTGCCGATGATTGGGTAACTACATACCTTGCTTCTTTTTTAGGAAGCAACTTCTTCATGACACCTTGGACTGGGATCCTTACTTCAGACAAGTCCATACTTAGCTCACCTCTGACATCCTTTCAGAAATTTTGCCCAAGCAAGATGATGTAAGATGTGGGAACATCAGCCACTAAAACTGTCATTTTTATCTGCTTCTCTGGAAAAGCTGTGAAGGCATATTGAGCATCTTTTATTTGACCAAGGAGAGGAACTTGCTTATTTTCTATGGAAAAAAATCTCCCAAAGGTCTGGTTAAGGTCAAGCCAAGGGAATCTGCCACCTTAGCGGGCATGACGTTGTCTAAAGCTCCAAAGTCTATAATACAATTACTCAGTTTATAACCATTTATAAGTAGAGAAACATATAAAGGCTCTATTTTCTTAGAAGCGACAGAGGAGTCACAACAAGATTATTTTGGATCAGTTTATCTTTAGGGAGATCCGGATTAGCTTTTGAAGAGTCTTGTCCTACAGGGACGGCTTTGTTTTTTACATATTCTACTAACCTATCAAACTATTCTTGGTTCATTCTCAAATATTCAACCTCTATCATTTGAATTTTAGTCTTTCTAGCATGATCAATTATATCAAATAATTGAAAAGAACTTGCAATAGAGGAAGAGAGTCCATCATCAGGGATTTTAACAGATGCGATACTAGTTTGAGTAGCAGAAGTGGAAGATATCGGGTGATTAGGAGTACTCACTTTTTTATGGGTTACCTGATCTTTTGATTGTGGAGGCAATGGAGTCTCACATTTGGCAATGGAAACAATTGGCCGAAATTCCTCATCTACCTTTCCTTTGTCAATTTGTAAAGCTAACTGACTTTGAGATCTGGTGAAAATAGTGTAAGATCCATCTAAACCCTCTCCTTTACTTCTAGCTTCATCCTGGTAATCCAAGAAATTGATATTAGAGTCGCCAGTTAATTCCTCTTCCTACTCAGTGAAGAGATTAACATCTTCTTGTTGATCTGACTGAGGTTGAAAAGATTTGTCATGCTCAGCTTCCAGGTAGCCAACCGCTGAATTGGCAGGTGCTGCTTTAATGGCTAATCTCCCTGGAGGGGGAGGTAGGCGATTAGATTGCCCTTGGTTCTGGGCAGCATTACTTTGATATTTCTAATTCTAGAATGTTCTCCTAGGTGCATCTCGATAGGTAGGAGTAGGCATACCTTGGGCCATTTTCCTCTTCAAAGCTATCAGTTCATTCATCAATTTCTGCACCATAGGATCTGTAGTACCTGTAGAAGAGCTTTCAGTAGATGGAGAGAATCTATTTTTACTTGGGTCTTTTCTGATCTTACCTGCTAGGATAAGATCATCTTCAATCTCAGTATCTAAACTTTGAGCCAAAGCTAGATCCATAGGGCCAGCTCACCTCAATAGGAAACTTACTTCAAGAAGCTGCGAATTGATGAAAAAGCACTTGAGATTTTCTGGTGTGGGCTAAGCCATAGTTGGAATCCAGTTTCTCAACTTGTTAAATTTAGTTATGAAATCCCTCATGGGTTCTTGGGGTTATTTATTCAATTGTGTTAGCTAATCCAACAAAGCGTGTGCCTCTTTAGCAGGTTTAAACCTAGCTTTGAATTTGGACTTGAGTGTATCCCAGTCTGTTACTGACCCAGCCTGCAGGTGATAGAACCAATCTGCGGCAGCTCCTTGCAAAGTTTCCACAAAAAGTCTAACTGCTACATCTTCAAATTCCATGCTGATCACACCACATGCTATGGAGAAAGTAGTAATATGCTCATCGGGATGAACCTTTCCATCACCAAAAAACTTAGGAAATTTTTTCCTAGAACTACGAGGTAATTCATGCAAAGGTGCAGTCAAATTGAGAGGGCCAAAGGAATTACCCCACGGGCCTTGAGCCATAATGTTAGGATGATTAAATGGTGGGATAACAAACCTTGGTGGAGTATTTACTAGCAGGGCACGGTTAATCGTAGGAAAAGAAGTTCTTCCTTGTTTTGGTGACTTGATAGAGTTAGGAGGGAAACTCTTAGAACGTTGGAGGAAAGGTGACAGAGGAAAGAGATCAAAGTTACTTTGCTATCCCAACTCAAACACAAGATCAATAACACCCTTATATCTCTGATTTTTGGTGTAGCATGGAGTTGCCAGATCTTAAAATGAAAAAGAGACTGAAATTACTTGAAGTTGAAGCTTGAGGCCTCAAAATGCACATTCTTTCCAGTGGTTCTAGTTTTGCAGACCAGATAATATAATAGAGATGGAGGGAGATGGTAAGGCTATAATGATAATGGGTAAGACATGGAACGGAGTCGCCATACTATATAATGGATAAGGGTAGGGACTAATTCAATCTAAAACTTGAGGTTTCAGACTGCACATTCGAATCTCTTGTGGAGTTGCCAAAAAGTTATTGGGTGAAAATTTTGTCGGCCAGCTAACTGGTGACCAAAATAGTTCCTATCACCACAGCATAGGGGGATCAGTCAGCCAGATGTGCAAGTTTATTGCATCAACAGGGGACAAATCTCTCCTCTCATCAAGGGGAGGTTCCCTATTAAATATTTATATGCTGGATATATGTATGTAATTAAGTAGAAAATAACACATGGGGTGGTATCACAACATCTACTTCTCTTTTTTTAGAAGTAATGTATGAAGAACAAAAGGGGGAAATCCTAATCCGCAGCCAACAACATCCCTCTTTTTTCAGTAATGGTATCAAACGTGGAGTAGAAAATCCCCTGAAGTGATGAAGTTCTCAAGAACACTCACATAAGCACAAAGTCTTCCGTAGTCTCTTTCACCAATTTGGGACAAGTACAACCGTAGAGTGAAGTGAAGCACAAAGTCTTCACCTAAAATTACAAAGATAATAGAATCTCAAAAGATAAAAGTAGCACAAAGTCTATCTTCTACCTTTCAAAAATGCCCTCAGATAATACTAACACACCCACTTTGCTTATTAAATTAGATAAATAAGATATTACTAGGAAAAAGGACATAACTATTTCCTAAATAACATAGACAATCTCAACACAAAGTCTAAAATAACTTTCTTCTCATTCATTCAACAAAATATGATTTACAAATTTGAGCACACAGTCTCAAAAGTTGCTTCAATTTCAGCAGAGTGTTTGCTATTAATTTTTCCAAGCCCTTTTACAAAATGAGGTCTCCACTATATATAGGGAGAAAATCCTCAAAAAGAGAAAATAATAAAATACACAAAATATCTCGGTCAAAGATGACTCATCTTTGACTTTTAGATATTTTTCTGAAATATTTACATGTAATTACATTTTACAAAATTGCATGCACTTTGCACAAAATAAAAGTGCATCAGGAGAGAAGAAGAAAGAAGGAGAGAAATTCAATTCTTACTACCAATAGTGATGGATGCCTAAATTCCTATGCTATCTGGCACAACTGTGTTCTTGGAGATGATTTTGGCTATGATCAATGCATCTTTCAATACTGTGATGGCTTTAGCGTGGCTAGTTAACCTAGATTTTAGATTCGCCAAAGTTAACTGAGCATCTAGAATGTTGTCCATAGTAGACATTGAGAAGGATTTTTCTTCAAAATCTCTCTGAACCATCTCCTTGAAATTCTGAATCATTTCTTCTGTCGAAAGGAAATGATTGTCCTTAGAGGTCAAGTTGCATGGCAGCTCTTCTAGTTTGTTCAGCAGGCTCAGGTCACTCTTTTCACTAGCCTCCTTGAAATCTTTGAGGTCATCAATTAGATCTTAGAGTACCTAAATCCTGAAGATCAGTGACTCCTTGATTTCAACATAGGAGTCCTTACAGGAGATGACACTAATAGATATTAAGGTGCTTTTCTTGAGGTCATTCATTTCCTTCCATCTACTAAGATCTTTTTCTGAACTATAGATCTCTTGAGAAATGAGGGAGATGAAGTCATCTAGTTCTACCTTTACTTTTCTCATTTTTCTTGTCCTTTTTGCAACTTTTGTAAGCAGAGAAACTCCCTGAGTATGCATTTTTTCAATATAGTCCTCCAGGACTTTTCCCTTTAAATAAGTCTTTTCTGCTTTTTGAATGACTGAGTCATCCACAGAGAAGGCCTCTAGAGTTTCTGCTTCAAAAGGAACAGTGAACCTTTTTATTACTACCATTAGCTACTCTGATTTGGCTTTGTAATAATCCTTCATTTCCTTCTCTCGATCAAATTTTTGGACCATGATGTCCATTGCCGACTGAAGATCACTTTTTGCACCTTCGTGAGTAACTTTGCCAAGTTCAACACAAGAGATGGAATAGCTGCTCATCTCAAAACCCTCAAGGGTTGCATCTTGTGGAGTCTTGGCAATTTCCAAAAAAAATTGTCCTTTTTTTTCAATCAATTTAGAAAGGATTCTTGGCCTCTTAGGAGCCTTTGCTTTCACCGGCACTATTTTTCCAAAGTCGAATTCATCTGGGGAGATGGCCATCTTCTTCTTTTTTGGCATGAAAGCAGACTTCCAAGGTGGGAGAGAAGTACCTATTGTGTCAATGGTTGTCTCAGCCAGTGTTACTGTAGCATTTTCCATACTGCTAGTGGTGATGGTAGTTACAGTCAGAGTAACTGGTGAAACTGCACCAACTACTAATTTTGACTCGGGTGTAGGGCTTACTGGCAAGTTAAAGGAAGGAGACGATAGACTTAGAATGGATCTAGAAGAGCGAGGGGAACTTCTAGAAGGGCCCTGAGGATCACCAAATACAACCCTAGAAGGAGAAGTGGCTCTGAAAGAGGGAACACTGATAGGAGAGATGGGAGAAGAGGGTACCACAAGAGACTGAGGGGGAGAAGGAGATACGCTCTTGCTCAGTTGTGCTTGTTCTTGTGAGAGCAGAGGCCTAGTGCTAGGTTTCCATGACGGTTGATCATCTTTCTTCATGGGCTGAGCTACTTGTGCCTGAGGGCTCTGTTCCTCAGTTCCTTTTGTTGTTACTATAGGCTCTTTAGTGGCCTTAGGTTTCTTGGATACAAAGATGATCCTAGTCTTGTGGGGCCCAGAAGAAGAAGGGACATCACCTTTGTTTTTAGTTTTATTCTCTGCTTTCCTCTTCAATTATACCTAGTATTCAGCCTCTGATCCCATAACAAATTCCTTTAGGGTGATCCCTTTGGCTGCTAACCAATCATTGGTGTTAGCCAATATTGGTTCGAATCTTTTTCTTAGAGAAGTCAGCTCCTTCTGAAACCACTGAACTGAAGGGAGAGGGGAACCATCAACCTTTTTTGCTAGATACCTGCTATTGATGATGTTTCCATCATCGACTATACCAGAGGGGATCTCTGCAAGCCTAAGATATTCAATCTGCTCCAGTGTCAGCCTGTAATAGTCCATTTTTCTAATCTCCTCAGCTATTTTGAGATCAACCTAGATATCCTCAATCATGGGTTCATGGAATTAGGTTTTCCTCCTGATCTTTTCCTTGACTCCCCTGTAGTCAATTTTTTCTCGTCTCTTGAATGGCTTTAAAGTAACCATCTACATTTTGGTTTCCATGATCTTGGCTTTAGTTGATGTTTTAATGGAATATCTACCAATACCAATCAAAAACTTGAAACCTGGTCTCTTCAGCTCCATCTATTTGGTATGCATGATAATTAATTATTAGCAAAGTTCCATTAGCACTAGCTTATCTAAAGGAAACATAGGGAGCATGTAGGGGTAGCCCTAGTAGAAGCCAACCCATAGATAGCAGAAGGTGGGGAACTAAAGGAACATGCAGCCAAAATCATTGACCACCATCCAGGCCTCTTCTGATATTCTCTTCTGCTCAAGTTGTGGGTCAAAGAGACATAAAAACATGGCAAAGAATGCATCATTTACTCTCCTGAAGTGATGGGTTGATCCTTAAAGAGTCAGTTGTGGGTAATATGAGTGTACTGGGGTTAACTTTATATCCCCCTCCATAGTCAATACTGGAAAAGTCTTCATCACGGTAGCTATGTACACAAGGTACAAAGTCATGTAGAACTTGTGAGAGGTCTGCACCTTGGTCAGCTACTCATAGAGGGCATTATTGATCTTCTCTCCCCAAAAGATGGCTTGTTTGCCCTGGAGGATGATCTTGATAAATGGATACATCCATTCATGGAACTGTGAAGAAGACGGAAGGCCCCGTACTCTACTTAGAAGGGTGATCAAGTCACCAACTTCTTCAATGAAATCGCTCCTCAGAAAGTTCCACGGCCATCTAGAGAGGCTGGTTCTGGGGGTCTTTAACCACTTATAGTTCATGACCTTATTTTCCCTCTCAAGGTCTTTATCATACTCCTTTTGTGCATCCACGAAGTTGATCTTAGTTACTTCAGTGGCTGGAGGGCACATGAACACTTTATCAATGAATTTGGGGTCTAACTAAATCACCATGTTGCCACTGGCATCTGAGACCGACTTGGTCTCTTTGTTGTAGAAGTGTACGCATTAGAGGATGAATTTAGTATGATGCACTGCTACCAGAAAGGCGGCCACCAGGTGGATTTTGCTCTCAATGATCCTTTTAATCTCAGTGATGGGATTTGTCACCTTTGTGCAGGTTAGGAATTTAGCCATGTCCACGTGGCCAATCTCAGTGTCCTAAATGTCATCGACATTCAAAGAGACTGACATGAGTGAGAAGATGCCAGGGTACTTGTATTTCATTATTTTTGCCTTCTTAGGGGATGCTTCCATCATCAGGAATGATCTCAACTGGATGGGAGTAGATGTGCAGGAGTTTGCTGATTGAACTGCAGTCATGATCACTAGATTAGAGGAGAGTGGATGAGAGGGGGAAAGGAAAATTTAAGTGATATTGGTTACCAGAGGTCACTAAAAAAGGTCAGGTGGAAGAAGGAGTAGAAAATGAAGAAGAAAGAGAAAGAAAAGGACAACTCAAAAAATTCCCCAGAGTTAAGAAAATTTGAGGGAAAGGTGCACGGGTGACAAAATTTGCCGCCCTTGCATGTAAGGATAGAAGAGTGTAAGGGCGGAAAAAATCACTACCCATGTAGGGACGGGCTACATCGGCAACAATTTTTTCCGCCCTTGTAGATTGGAGAAGGAAAAAGGTTAAGAGCAGTGAAATTTGTTGCCCTTGCAAGGAAGGTCTGTAGGGTGGCCAATCTCACCGCCCCTACAATGAGGGCAGGAAGAAAGTAGGGGCAGTGGATTTCACCGCCCATACAAGTTAGGAAGAGAAAAGGGTAGCGAAATTTACCACCCCTTTAGGGGATTGTTATTCAGGGAAAGACATGGGTGGTGAACTTCGCTGCCCTTAGGGCTAAACACGGCTAGGAAGAGGGAAATGAAAACTGTGAGTGAGCATGAGGGAGAAAACAAGGCCCGCAATAGGGTGGAGAGGAAGTGCACAGGTAGGGAGAGAAAAAAGGTTCAAATCAGTTTATATGGGGTGAAAAACCCACCCCAACAACCTGCCACACATGGCAATAAATGTCATGCATGGTTATCAAGACCTGCTAGGGCGACAAAATTTGCCTCCCTTGCATGTTTTGGCTCATCCGATTACAGGGGCATCAAAATTTTCTACCCTTGCATATCAAGTTGTAGGGGTAGCAAAATTTGCTACCCTTGTAGGAAAAAGTGCAAGGGTGGCAAAATTTACCGCTCTTGCACAAAAATAAGAGAAATGCAGAGGCGATAAAATTTTCCACCCCTATAGGGAATGGAAGAAAAGACTAACTCTAGAAGAGGTAGTCTAAAAAGGGGACTTGGTTCCTGAAATGTTTTGAGACTGTAATGGCCTTCACTTTTTGGGAAGACGTGTTTCATGAATTTCAAAAAATTTCATAAAGACCAAGACGAGAATGAGAAAAACCTGCCTCGAAAACAAACTTAGAGAGATGAAAGATGAAATGAACAAGTTCCGTAGGGGGTTGTTCCCAAAAATGAGCTAAGCTGGTTTTGGAAACAACACTTTGTAATATAGGTTCCTTATTCAAGAGAGAGATGGTGGGAGGGTGAATAAATTCATCTTTTTGTAGCCTATGAGAGTATCCTTCCAACTAGGTACTTTGAATGGTCTCTTTGGTGGCTCTTGATCTAGTTTTTGGGATGATTTAACTAGCACCTCTTCCTTTTGGAAACCTTTTTGAATTGACTTCCATGAGAGGAGTGTGTAAGAAATAACTACCTCTTCTTTATTTTGACTCTCTTCCTCTTTCCTCATCTTCATCTCTAAATCTTTGATTTGCTTATCTATATTCTCTTGGAATAACTTCTCTTGAAGGTGGTTATGGGATTCATTTAGATAAGGAGCATAAGAGGGTTGGTATGAGCTACCATAGGATTCTTGAGGAAGGTAAGTAGAATCTTGGGTCTTAATAATAGGCTATTCCAAAAGAGTCTCCTTTATTTGAAGGCTCTCTTGGATTGAATTCCAATAAGGGAAGGTCTAAGGAACATATGAAATTGGAACACTCAAAGGGTTGCTTGGAGTGGTCTTTTGGGTAAGAATGGGTGGAATATATGAGGGCTGAGGTGGTGTATATGAAGACACATGAGATTGATGGAGTTGGACATGATGTTCTTCAAAGATTCTTATCTTATCCTCAATGATTTGAATGTAACCACTTATATCCATCATCTCACTTGAGAGGTTTTTCCAATTTTCTCTCCCAATATGTTTCCATTCTTCCTTCATTAGATATAATGCATTTCTCATGTCATGAAGGATGTGATTAGTGATATCGTGACCATATTCCTTTTATGTATTAAGGTCTATTATGTACCTTTGATAGCCTAAGAGAATTTGCTTCCAACTTGAAATGGATAAGTTTGGGGAATAACTAGGGACATTTTGAGCTTAAAAAGGATGATGCACTGAATCTTGAGAACCACTTAGTGGGAATCCATAAGCATTTCTAACCTAATATGAAGGATACTAAGGTAGAGAATAAGCATATTGATTAAAAGAGTGATGATACATACCAAATAATGATGACTAGGCACTTAGGCTACTTACAACTAGAAGATTTGATTCAGATATATCACTGATGTCTAAACACTTGCCTTCAAAGGTTGATTGGATGAATAGAACACCAAAACTCTTCACCAATGAAAAATGTAGTAACTATTGTAGCATCAATTTTCACCCTTGGAGAGGGTTCTTCAACCCATTTCTAATTGAGCTACACTATTTGAATAACCCTAGGTTATGGGTCACTTATGGTGGGGTTGGACCTCTGGAGAAGGTTAGCTTCTTCTTGATGGATCACCTATACTAATGTTTGCATTTGAAATAGGTTAGAAAGGGGGAAGGCCTCATAATGAAGCTAATAAGTTGATGCACCAAATTAAAATGAGGCTATCATATGCTTGAAATCACACTAGATCAGCGTAAGATAATGTTAGCTTACATAGCCTCAAAATAAAGCTAATTGCATATGTATTTCATAGACTAGGTTCACAAAGCAATGAATGCAAAAAAAGAGGATTTCTAAGACTCACTAATATATTACATAAATGGTAGAAATAACACTAATCTATACCTATATATATCTTGAAATCACCCTAAAAGAGGTCAAAAAGGAGAATAATGGATGAGGAAGATTATCCTTCATATAATGCCATTATGCATAACTTACTCAACATAGATCCAAGGAAAAATATTAGTAGACAAATTTTTTATTTATTCAAGGTAGTTATTACAAATTATTGATAGGATTTAGCCTAATCAAGAGGATAATATCTTGTAATATCTTAATGAGTCCCTTGAGACTCCCCAAAATAAGCCTCCTTACAAATTGGAAAGAATGGGTGATCTATAGAAAAGAGGAAGAGAGAAGAGAGGGAGTACATTAACCAAGAAAAATAAATGATATTTCATTTTTAATGATTTCTCCACCACATTTATTTCCAATTAGGATTGATCCTTCATTGACAAATTAGCCTCTATTTGCTCTAAAAGTCTTTGATCTTTCTCATTGGGTGAGAAATATACCCTAAAAGATGAGTCTATTTTGTAGATGATGAGTCATGATATTTCTATTGGAAAAAATATTTAAAGGATTTATAAAACAATTAAAATATCCAATATAATTTCTAATCCCTAAATTTTCTCCTTGAACTTTTATACCAACTTCTACTTTGCTTGCTTGTGAAGATAAAATCTTCATATCTTAAAACTAACAAACTATCTCCATGTTTGCTTTGAATGGTGGTAATTAATTGATTTGTTGAGGATATAACCATGTTGATAGATGAGACACTTGTCCATAACCATTCATATCTACCCCTACTTCAATATCTGAACACAAAACTACTATAGATGAAAACCAATCTCCTTTATTGGTTTTCTTGTAGATATCATTGCAATGGAGATATCCAGGTTGATTGATCTCCTTTTAATAGCTAACTACATGTATTTGATCTCTATTAGGCCCTAAAAAAACTATGTTTACCTCTAAGCATTTCTGGAAGATAAGAATGCATCATATGCATAGGTATTTTTTAAAGAGAAATGATCACAATCATTAAACAATTCTTCAACCCCAAAAGATGAGCTTGGTAAGTTCTAAATCTTCAAAATATAGGTTGATACTATGATTTAAAGGTGATGGAACTTCATCATAACCATCTTGAATATGACTTCTTCTACTTAAGGATTCTTGACTGTGATCTAATGGTGACATGTCTTTTACTCATTTGCTTTGGTTTTACCTAGGTTGAAATTATTCTAAATTTTAAGTCCTTAGATTTTAATTTTTGATATCTACCATCAATATTGATCTAAGCCTTCTCATATTATGCCAAGTGTTAGCTCCCCATTTGTTCTACATGATCCTACTTACTCTTTGACCTCTCACTTACTATTGATCTACTTTGGTACCAATGAACATGCATGGTTGATATTTTTGGGCCCATTAGCCTTTCTAGTCAATGCACACTATTAGATCTTTGATTAGGTACATGATATATTCATACTTGTCATCAATGTATTTAATACTAAACTTTTGACTTGATGTTTATCATTTATCTTTGATGCATGATCAAACATGAACCATTGAATCCTAAAGACCCAATGACTTTATCAGATCACTTACCATTAGATTTGATTTTAGCTCCATAGATTTGGACATTTATCATCTCTGTTGTCATCCTAGGAATATTTGAATTTAAATATATATTTTCCATAGCTTTAACTTGATGATCTTGTACATATTTCACTCTACAAGTCTAACTTTGAAGCTTTATATCTTGAGATAAAAAGCTCATAAAGACATGAAATTTGTGAAGGATGTTCAAGGCATGAAAAAAATTAGGTCCATGAAATATTTTGGCCTGAGAAACTTCTTAAATAAACTTATTAAATGAAAAATCAAGCTGACCCATTCATTTTTTCATGACATGCCATGATGGTCTGGCTCTTTTATGCTTGTGTAAGAACTTTCAAGGCTCAAAAGGATTTTTTGAGGCCTCTGAAACCTAATTTATGTCTATTAAGGTCATGATCATCATGAGAACCTATTGAATATCTTCCATTACAACTCTAGACATGTTTCAAGACTTGCTTCTCAAAGATCAACAAATTATACTTTAATATTTATTAAAGTGTTTCAAAAGCTTTGTAAGTAATATGAGATCTTTGGACTGCTCATTCCATCTAGAACTTTGTTCAGCTCATCCATTTAGGTTGAAACATTGTATGTGGGCCAAATTTGACCAACAATTAGAATAACATCATTTCTCAATCAATAACTTAATGCCTTGGACTTACTACTACTATGCATCCCAAACCTTATTCTCTAGGGTGGCTATAGTAAGGGAAAGATATACAAGTTTGATGATAGTTCACTCTTTAATATAAATTCAAGCCTATAGAGGATAACATCACTTGTGAAATTTCACTTATGGAGGTCTACAACATCTTAATGGGGAGACCAAATATTTATGAATGTGGAGCTACATATAAATCCAAGTCACAACATTTCACTATCTATGCACAATATCATTTCTACCACCTCTTTGAGTCAGCACCCAAGACCAAACTCAGCTTGGTCTTTGATAAACAATGTTGTAAACTTGTCTTGCATGTGTATAATTTCATGTTGATCATGGTCTATACTAACACACTTTCATAGACAATAAAGTGCACTCTAGTGGTGTACACTAATCACATAACATCATAGCAGTAAAATCTCAACAAGTTACTATAGTAACATAGTGAAGTCTTTATAGAGCCTAAACGCCTTTCAACACACTACATAATAAATTTAAACATTGATTTGGTTCTTATATCCCCTCTTCTAAATATCCCCTTGCATCAAATATCATATTGAAAAAATGAAAAAAATTAGAGCAAAACACAAGAGATCCTTAATTAGGGAAAGATCATGCCTATCTCTTCTCCTTGTAGGATTTTGATAGTCCCCACATCTAAGAAGGATGGGTCCTAGTGAACCCACATAGAGTATCACACACTAAAAATATAGCAATGAATAATTGGTACCCAACTAGATCTAAGGTGCTCAATACTTCACCAAGATTAACCTAAAATTAGGTTACCATCAAGTTCTAGTCCATCTTGAATACGTCTAGAATAGAATGTTCAAGATATAGGAAGTATTATATTAATGGTTGTTCATGAATTTCAACCTAACTAATGCACTTTCCACTTTCATGTGATTAATGGATGATCTACTTAAACCCTCCCTAAACTCCTTCATCAACATCTACTTAGATGCCATTCTCATCTTCAACAAGGCTTAGGAAGAGCATATGTATCATATCTCACACATTTTAGACACAATAAATTAACATAGGTTACAATCCAACTTAGCAAAGTGTACATCCGATACTACACAAATCCAATACCTAGGTTATATCATTGATCTCAGAAACATCCATGTAGTTCCAAATAAGATCAAAGGGATACAAGATTGGCTTACTCTACCAATCTCATAGAATTGAAGAGTTATCTTGTATTTTATAACTTCTACCATAGATTCATCCTTAGTTTCTCACATATCTCTTCTGATCTTAGCTATATAACATGTGTAAAATCCATGTTTGATTATACACATGTAAAATAGTTAAATTTTGAGGGAATCAAAGATTAACTATGTGTAATGTTTATTATTTCAATACCTAACATTATGCATTCCTTCAAAATTCACAATGTGTCTAACTATAGAATCAGTACAGTGCTCATGTGGTATGGACATATGGTTTCATACCACTCAGATACATTCAATGACATGGTATAAAGGTACTTCACCTATGATAAATAATTGTACATTTCTTCAATAAATTAATAAATGGTGACACTAGATTCTATGGAAGGAGATATTTTATCATTAAAACCATAATCCACTTCAAATCATATAGAAATGGAATAATGGCACATGAAATGGATGAATTACTTGTAGTAGTTCCATCTTGTAATCAAGCATAAGAAATGGAAGGATAATAAGGTAATAGATTACCTTAACTTACTTTTGGTTCACATGCTCATCATAGTGTTGAACATTTGTAGCCACATCTTCATAGATTATGTATACCTCTACTTAGCCAAGAATTCATAGCAACTTACACTAGCCTAGCATAAGGTAAACAAGTTTAGGATTTATACTTGTCTAACTAGGTTTTCTACAAGCTCAAACATATCTATGTTCCCAATGGTTCACCTTATCATAAACTCATCTAGGAGGTGCAATATGTCAAGACCTTATGACACTTTGGCAAGATAAATATTTTGGTCACATTATAGTCACACTTTTACTAGATGCACATGTGCATAGATGTAGAATTCCACATCAAGTATTGAATTACTTGTTTCATTGCTAAGCCCATGAATAGGAAGCTAGGACTTTACATTCCTGTATAAATTTCATATAGATCATGTGAATCTATTGGCATGGGTCTCATGACTAGGTTGCCTACAATGAGATGCTAGCATGACATTATGTTCATTATAGTGGATAGGTTTTCCAAGATGCCTATCATGTTCACTTGAAAGAAATACATTGACATAGTTATCACTACACAGGCTTTTTTCAACCATGTTTGGGCTCATTTTGGGCCTCCAACATCCATCATCTCTGATTAATATCCATACTTTATAAGTTACTTTTAATAAACATTATGGGACTTGATGGGTACATAGCTGGATTGTTTGACAACTTTACATCCACATATAGATAGGAAACCTAAAGTGGTCAATCATACACTTATTCATATTCTATGAATGTAAAACCACATAAATTCTCAAACTTGAGATGATAATATCTTATGCATTCAACATGCCTATAATAAAGTTCTTCATAGCTCTATGAGTCATAATCCATTATAGACATGTCTTGGGTTTTAGTCTTTGACACCTATAGAAATATCATATTGTGCATCATCTAAAAATGATTCATGCACATAGCAATGGGAGGTGAATAAAGTTGATAACTTCATATATATGGGAAAACTAAAGTGGTCAATCATACACTTGTTCATGTTCTATGAATGTAAAACCACACAAATTCTCACACTTGAGATGATAATCTCTTATACATTCAACATGCCGACAATAAATTTCTTCATATCTCTATGAGTCATAATACATTCTATACATGTCTTGGGTTTTAGTCTTTGACACCTATAGAAATATCATATTGTGCATCATCTAAAAATGATTCATGAACATATGAAAGGGAGGTTATACATATGGTCTATTCATCAGCAGACATAATATATTCTCTCTTGCACATAATGCACATCACACACCTCATGCATTCTAATTTGGTGATAAATTTATGTTGTATCCTAATAATTGATGATTCAAAGGTCCACATTGGAAGATCAAGCCTCTACACTATGGTCCTTACAACATTTTGCATGTAGATGGTGAGAATGAATTTATTCTTGATTTTCTTCCATACTTGGGCATGCACCTAATCTTCAATATGAAACTTCTTAATCCTTACACTCCACTTCTTGATCCAACAGTGACACAACATCCTTATAATTTAGATTTCAAACACTTGTGCTCCACAAAAAAGGACCAGATCATCAAAGTGATAGACATAAGCACCTAAAATACACATCAACTTTTATAATTGGTCAAGGTTGATAATATTTTGATCAAGCTAAGGGATAAAATTATCAACAAATTCAAGTGTATTTTAATTAGCTATACACCAACATAATGGAGACCATTTCTATTTAAGAAAGGGTGAATGACTAATGTACAACATTTGTATAATTAAACATGATCCTAATTTTTTACTCTACACAAAGCTCACACTTCTCACATATCCATGTGCACTCCTTTACCTAAAGTTTTCACACAACCTTATGTAAATGTCTCACACCTGCTCATAGACTTTCATGTAATGATCACCTCATATCGTAGCTTATGTATTGTACTGCACACTCCTCACTACAAAACCCCACACACCTCAGTCATATACTCATGGACTTGTCAATTATTTTGGGCCCCAATTTAGCATAAATAGACAATGAATTTCTCAATAGCATGTCAAAAAAAGTGGTCTTACTATCCATTAGCTACCAACCAAGATCATAATATTAAGAATCAATGAAGAAAGTCTAGACATTAATTGTTTAGACCACTGCCAATTACCACATCTGAATGAAGATTCAAACACCTTCCTTGGTCATTATGTAGTAATTAATATTTATTTTTTATTATACATATTTAATATTTAATATACACATATACATAGCTAGCTAAGATAGTTAATCAAGTCAATGCAACACATAGGCATACCATAGATAACATGTTTTATGTATCTATCTTGTAACACATGCACTATAACACATTATACATATTCCATATTATTTGATATTGAATATAAGTTACATTTATTTGAATAATAATTCCACTCCTTTCAATGTGTGTTTGATCATTCTATCTAAATATTCCTCATGCATTTTCACTACACAACCAAACTCAATTGTCCCCTGCACAGCTTATCCATGGCCTTGTGGTGGATATTAAAAAATAGGACAATTTTTTTTGAGAATTTATAATGCACATTTATTATATTCATTAAATATTGGATAGGAAATAACATGGCACAAGACACACAATTCTAAAAAAAAAACTTGCATGCCTAAATGGCATGGATGGAAATGCGTAAATGGTCACATGGTTGTTATGAAATATTATTGGTTACAATTACTCTAAACTAACTATAGGCTATAAAAAACCCTAAAAATATATAAGCTAGCCTAGTGGTCCCCATGAAACAAAACAAATATTTTATTAATGTGAGGTGGGTTCGATTAACCACTGGCTCAAACTATACTATCTAACTCTTTGTCGTGTATAAAATTAAAATTGGGGAAAACTCAATCAATCACTAGGCTTAGTTCACACTTAAGTCATACATCAAATCACTTTTTAACTTAATTAAAATTTAATTAAAGAGCTCAAATAAACATTTTATAGGCACCATATGACCTCAAAAGGGGTCTAAAACATCCCAAATAAGCTCCTAGAGGATGAAGCACTATATCTCAAACATTGAATCTGGACAAAGATGAATACTCCCTAAACATAATTATGGAAGTCAATAAAGGTTTTAAATAAAAATTTAAGTCAAAATTTCAGATTTTATAATGGAGGGACGATGTGTTTGAGGATGATATATCCATAGTCATCCCTTTCCTCCTTCCTCAACTTTGAGTGACTGCCATTAATAGAGGCTCATGTTTTAAACTTTATAAAAGTCATATTAAATAATTTAATAATAAATAAAACAAATTTTATATAAACCACTAATCATTTGGTTATTATATTTTTTATTAAATGGGTGGAAATCAACATGGGTTGACCTCCCTAGGTTTAAGGGAAAAATACAGGTTAATAAAATAAAGTCCACAACATGTGAACACACCACCAACCAAAGACCATCACTTGAAAAATATTGCTAGCCCATTTAGGTTCTCAAACCCTTTCCACATGATCACATGGGTGAACATAAACCATACTACTAGGCGTCTTAAAATTTATGGATTCATGCCCTTCTATAGGGCCTATTCATAACAAATTACCCTATAGACCATCAAACTTCAAAAAATCATTTTAGATAAATTAGAGGTCCAAAAATTATGAAAAAAATTACATTATGCCCTAAAATTTGTAAATTCTAATATAAATTTAACTAATGCACTCATATGTTTCATATTACATGAAAATAAATTTTGGCATAATTAACTAGGGATAAATGAGGAGTTTTAGTACTAAAACTTTAAAAATTCAAAAGTTTTAAATAGTGAAAAAATATTCTATAACTTGATATAGAATATTGAGAAGCCTAATTTTTAAAAAAATGATTTGATGAAAATTAAGTGAGATTAAATTTGTATAAAAAGTATTCAAGTGCATATATCCTTCCTTCACATCATAGTAATCAATGAGTTACACATAGTGAAGACAAAATAAACATTTTTAGCCTACTATGAAATATAGAGGTATACACGTAAAATAAAGAATGCACAATTGAAATTTGAACACTAAATAATATTTTCCATTATTTTTACAAACTGGTACATTATTTTGAAAGGGTATGCAACTACTAAATTAACATCACACTAATTATAAATAGTTATTACAAATTTTAAGTCCATTATATACATATTTTAAGCTAAAATAAATATAATAATCATGGTTCTCAAATATCCAGGATAGTTCTTTACAATCATATACAAAAAGTGAACAAGATGGACAACCAAAGGAGGGTCTCACCTCCTATACTTTTTCCATCATTATATGACTACCCTAGGAACCCTTAATCCAAATACTTATATTTTTGGTATCACCACATCATCGTTTAAGTAAACAAGTTAATAAAGGAGGTTTAGGTTATAAGCATACTAAGTAATTAATGCTCCGTAGCAAAAAAAAAACTTCTAAATTAAGTATCAACACTCAAACAACTAAAAAATAAAAGCATAAAAATTCCCTTACTAACTTTTTTATAGACGATAATTTCCACTCTCTACACTTGGGGTGGAAGGATGATAACCTTGGAAAATTTTGTTGCCTAAACCCATGTAAGAATGAATAAATAAATAATTTAATAAAATCCCATTTGGGCAACATTAAATTACCATTTTATGTCAAGATAAAGGGTATAAAAATATCTATCAAATTTAGAATGGATGCTAAATCACTAATCCAAAAATGAAATAAAAAATTCATGGTAGGCATTAGCACAAACCAAGGAGAACAAGTAAAGGAAGAGGGTAAGCCCAAGGGCCTTACACCTCTTAAAAATTACACTCAAGACTAGAGGGATAATTTTGAAAAAAATAAAATTTAAATAAAAATGGTTAAGTTAACCTACCATATATCCATCTCTTAAATCCATTCAATGATTCCAATTATAAGACTCATACACTAGCAAATACCTCTTCTCTATTCTCCTCCTCCAAGCTTCTCTTTCTCTCCCCCACTTATTTTTTTAAAAAATTTCCAAAATTAATGGAATTAGTCCACATAATTAAGTATTTAATTTCTCATATATACTAAACTCTTCCCTTAAAAATAAAATGGGAAGGTGACGTATGTCCCTTCCCATCCCTTAGCTCATGGTCAAAAAGTCTTCCCCCTCTATAAATCCACTTACAATCCCTTGTGTGATAGCAAGAAATTACATACCTATATAAATTTAATCATTATCCCAAGTTATAAATTTCACATGGGATACCTCAAAATGAATCTAAGGATCCTTGAAAGACTCTCATACCATCCTATTGATCAAAGGGTAAAAAATATCAACACAAAATATCTAAAGTTTATTTCATGACACTCTAAAAAGTTAGATATATCAACCCATCCAAGTTTTGAGTCAAATGTGGTCAATTAAGTGGATTAAAAATAATTTAATATTTAAAAATATATATATAACTCCTAAGGCTATTAATGAAAGGTATGAATAGTATCTAAGTGGTGAATAATGCTAAACAGGGCAATAATGTCTACACTTTTGAATATGTCCACAATGATATCAAGAGTGGTTTGGACCTTTAAAGGGTCAAGTAGAAATGTCACCACTCTACCCATTATGTTTCCATAGTCATCTGGTCCTATTTTTGTCATCAGTCTCCCATATCACTTGTCTACCCATGATGTATCCATACTCATCTAGTCCTATTTTTGTCATCAGCCTCCCCTATCACCTACACAATACTACGTACATAAAATTCACTAACCTAGATAGTTGAAGCTATATGATATACATAATACAAGTGATTTAAATCAATAATCATGCATAATACATATTAATGGCATCACATATAAATGGTTATAAATTATCACCAATAATCTAAAAAGATATATATAATCCATTTACATGTTCAATAATAATATTTCTAATGGTAAAGAATTAATACACATCATAATGAATAAACAAAAATAGTAAGTAAACTTATATCATAAAACATATAATAATTATCATATCTAATCATATATTGTCCTTGAATAATCAAATCAACACCATATAATATAAATATAATGTATGTTTAACTAGTACATAAGGTACTCATCAACAATACACGTGAAAGACAACAAAAGTTTAAATGTAAGCATTGTGAAAATATGGGTCTGACATCCCTCTCATTATGCATATTTAATTTTAATATAAATTATATTAGTTTTTGTATGAAAATGAATAATGGATACCAGTCATCTAAAAACTAAAGAAAGGAAAGTCAATATTCAAAATTGACCTTCTTTTGGAACATGGAAGACATTTCTCACAATAGCCAATAGAGTAAGTCACACAAAATGTGTGTACAAGGGAATTGAAATATTCCTCTAATGTAAATGATAATATAAAATAAACATAGGGAAAAATATTCACATGAGGGGTACTATAACCATTAACTACTTTTTATTAGCTGTTTAGTCACTTAAATCCAACCCTAAAATTATAAATGTGGTCATCTTGGATATTTATTTATAAACCCATTATAATATAGATAAATACACATCCTACATATCATATTAAATATATTTTATAGATTTGAATACATACATATATATATATACATACACTATAAAAATTATTTGATCCTAAATTCAACCTTCTACATTTTACTATTGATGAAAACTGAATTTCTTGGAAAAGAAATATCCATTAAAAAATTAGGCCATGTAGTAATAGCTTATCTACAAAATATTTTAGTTCTTCTTGGTCTATAAAATAATAAAAGGAGTAATTATAAGTTATTTACTAAAATTATACATTACATACATCATAGCTAGCACTTTCATCTCTAATACTGTATAATTTTTCTTAGCCTTTGCGAACTTCCTAGTTTTAAATGGAATGGGGTGTTACAAAGTTATTCTTATCATATTTATGCATAATTTTCACTATATATATTTATTAATTTAAATGTACATGAAATGCTATATTCCAATAAATAAATTATAACATTGTTGTGCTTTCCAATTTTCCCTTTAATATCTCAAATACTTCATGTTTCACATTTAGCCATCTAATTGGATAATAATTTTGTATAAACTCTCAAGAAGCCCTAAAAATTCATATATTTAAATATAATATTATTATAGTACCCAAAATTCACCATAAATGTGTGCAACTTCTCTTTTCATGTATGGTGCTTCTAGTTTAAAAATCCTTACCACCTTCACAAGATCTACTAGTATGCCTTCCTTACATATGACATGTCCCAACAATGTTTATCAAGGTATTAAAATTGGAAAATTATTTAGATTAAAAGATATTATTTTTTTGAATCCTTTCAAAAATAAATTGTAAATTATCATAGTGATCTTGTCCTAAACCATATACATTTTAATCATTTAAATATACTCTAATACATTTTTAAAATGTTTAACTGTTTATACCATAATGTGCAAAAAAACTATCTTGTGCATTATTCAATACAAATGGAATAACATTATGAGAAAATTATCCACACTAAATAACAAAATTAGACTTTGAATTTTCGTATTTCATAATTCACAAATGATGATATCCTAAAAAACCTTTTGTGAAAGTATATATTTCACATCCAAGTGCTCCTTCCAACAATTCTTATGAAAAGGGTTTTAGGAATACATCATAGACACACACATCATTAAACATGAAATAATCCACACAAACATTAATCCATTAATCATTTTTTATCATTATTACTATGGTAATCACCAGATCAAACTCATCCATAGGGTATATTAGACTAACTTTGAGCATATTGCATATCTCTTTTTTTACCTTTGTTTGAATATTTAGATTCATTCTGAATGGTATTTTATTGATAGGTTTCATACCTTTATTTAATGTAATGACCATATTAACTAGGGATTAATTAGATCCTTCCATATCATGATAGTTTTTTGGGAACAAATACCCTAACTATTTAATGAGTTTGACGATACATGTAAATTTCACATTCATCCAATAATCAGCCACAATAACCATCATTGGTTCTTCTTATATCCCTATATTAGCTTAATTTATGGGAATTAGTTTCAATTATTATATATCCTTATATTTAAGTTAACCTTTAACTATATTTTATAATTCAATACTTTATACATTTAAATGATTAGAATTACCATCTACTTTAATAATTTTCTAACCTTAAAAAATAAATATCTCTTTATCTAGATTCTATTCTCATGTGTCTTCTAAGTTTTAATGTAACTTACACTTGTTTATCTATAACTATTTTAAAATTCACCTTATTAAAAAAAACACTCCTATAACTCTCATCTTGATTCATTTCTTAGAACCATTGTTTCATTTGTACATCATTCTAAAAATAGGCTATAGACATAAGCATCAAGGGCACATTCATATTCTCATATGTGTTTGAAAACATGAACATTATTTTGTAATATTCCTTATTCCTTTCCAAATATTTATTTTTTATCTTATATTCACTCACCACATACCATGCATGTGTCCATGAATTAATTTTAGCAAACAACATATGTATCCATAACCATTTAATAAGGATAACTATGAAACTAGTCCATTCATTTTCATAATAGTTAAGTGATCTATTAGGATAAACCCTATCAATAATAATAGTATTAAAATTTTATCTTTTATATGCCAAAATATTACATAGAATGATACTTTACATGTATCCCAACTTGGTAAATAAGGTTCATGAGAAACCCACCATCAAGCGAAAGGGTTGCACAATATCTATACCAATACATTGACATTATATTCCTCTTTAGGAAAATATCCCTCAAAATATTTCACATATGTAATTAGGAAACTCATCCCATCATACTTATGTAAATTTCCCATCAATCCTTTTCTTAACCTCAATACCCTCTTTGCATGACACAAGCACATCAAGTACCCATTTCTTGGATATTGTATTGAAGATTTCAAATTTGATTTGTATAGGTCACCTCATAAATAAACCACTCCTTATGGGACACATGTCACTTAATTTTAATTATGCACATGTCAACCTAGTCACCTCATGTTTTTATATCACCCATCCTATGCATGCATGGTTATTTATATCAAAAACTTATATAATAGATCTCTAACTTAACATCCCATCTTCCCTTGGGTCTAAATATTTGTTCTGTACACTTGTAATATTATATATGTGGTTTATCTCATCCTAAACATACATTATTTATACATATTATATCAAATCAATCTCATCTAATGATATCACCACACACTATATTCTATTTTCAAAACTCATCGAGCATTATTTAAAGCAAATATCTACTTTATTTTAATAACACCATTGAATTCATAGTAAATCCATATTATTATCACCCTCTACCATTAGAATAATTTCAAAATCATTTTTAAATTATACTCCCATGATAATTATTTTTTATCCCTTCAACACTCTCAATGGTCTCAAACTTGAGTTGTTCACCATGAACAACACATTGATACAAGGAAAAACCTAGGAATCCCATCTTTTTCCACATGATGTACATCAAAATGCTGACTTATACACATATATTTATTAAGATATTAGATGAATTTTGATAATTATCTACCATGTCTATCATAAATTCCATATCATATTATGTATTATTTGTAACATGAACCTTTTTTGTCATCCTAGATACTTGTAATTATTCTCCTTGTATGCTAGTTCTCTACCAATATTTAAAGATGTTAAACATCCCATGTTTATTCAGTATGGGAAAAAATTAATTTATTTATCTCATATACTTGTCATTATTCTTCTCCCATGAATGACATTACTTGATCATTGCATTTAATTATTATTTTTATATGTAATTTTTTTAATAAAACATGTACAACTCGAAGGTCAACTACTCAGAATCATATCAAAACAAGTATGAGTCTAGTTGGGCACTCGAAATAAAAAGGTTCACAGGACAAACTCATATATCAAAAAGTTAAATAATAATAAAGTAATAAGTTCATAAAACCCACATATTTTAATATAAAAAATCCAATAACTAGGTACCTAATCAATTTCATGTGCATCATTGATAGGTCCCTATAAAACATGCATAATATTACCTCTCTTTCCAACTAGTTTGGGTAAACCATATCCAGTAAGGTTACCAAAGCTAATAGTTTCTTATACATCCACATGTTGTTCCAATTCCTTACAAATTTCTTCAACATGTTTATTTATCACCTTGTATAACCATTCCTAATTCATTTTTCTCTGATCATCACTTTAAATAGTCTCTAAAAATTTCCCATAATCTAAAAAAATTCATCAAATTCCTCATTATCAACCTTAGCCACAATTGGATTTCTAATTAACTTCATAGCACTAATATGTGCATATCTAATTTCCATATAGATTAAGGTATCATGAATTGAATTTATAATAACCTCATGTGAATGATTTTTATGGGAATATTAGATATCAACACTACTCTCAACTGTTAGATCTAAATCATCATGTCTAGGCTTACCAAGGTTATCAAGGGATAATTACATATATCACATATAGGTTATAGGGTCCCAAGTAAAAATAAAGTCTTCTTCCTTAGTCTATTAATTAGAAGGATCCTTATAAGTATGAGTTCTAAAAAAATTAGAAAAGTTTTTTCAATGTCACAAGTAGTCTAAATCAACTTGAACATTTATTGAAGGCAATAACTTCCCATTTTATTCTCTTAGGACCTACATTTGCATATTTAGGTACAAAATAAGGAAATGGATCATGACTTATATGTTGATTTTAGTAACCCCATACTAATACCTTGATAAATATCATTATTTATCACCATTAAAATGAACTAAGAAACCTCAATAGGCATTAAAAACCATAACTCTATCAAAAAGGGGTGTAAACATTTATTATAAATTTTAATGTTGATATAAAATCAGTCCAATAAATCTCTTTATGATCACAAAATCCCAAATAGACAAAATTTTGGACCATACAAACTTAACATAAGGACAATAAAAAAATTTAAACTTGATGGTTTATATACAACTATAGACAAAATTAAAATTAATAACAATGCCCATTTTGGCTATATGAGACCCTAAAACCACCTGTCATGGAGGATAATCCACATAATACATTATTTCTTAGGTTCAACACATAATGACCATAACATCGAAAACCTATCCTTCTAAACTCTAAAAAGATCACGTATATTACACTTGTTAAGACCAAGAAATATAATTGGGGAAAAGATCAGCAATTCATAAAACTAATTATCCATGAACTCAAGAAAGGAAGTTACTTTTATCCATTTAACATTTTATAGGAATTCATCCTCACCATCCATCTTGATTTATTTGTCAATTTTTTAATATTCTTATGAAGCATAGTATAAGTTATTACATGCGATTTGGGAAATATAAATATTAACTTATTCTCATTCTAATCCATTAACTTTCTAAGTTTATATAAGTCTTGAAAATTTTTGATCCATTTTTGAAACAATATGAATGTAAAACATCCTCTAGTGAGGTTCATAAGCTCACAATTAAGATGTAAGTTCCACCACAAATAGTGAAATCATTTAGTCCTTGTATATGTTGATGTGTATTTTATGTACACCCATAAGATAAATTAATGTGATAAATGCCTCTCATTTTATGATTACCATAGGTAATACAAGGAAAAATAATTAGTATTGGACTCTCCTATGTAGTCAATTTAGAATAGTTATGTGAGCAACATATATTCTATAATAGATAAATATTGATCTTGAACCAAAAATCCACACTATACTAAAACCTTCTAATTTTAGCGATGATTGATTTTCATAATGATCACTAGACACTAAATTGGTACTCCTTTAGATAAAATAAATTAAAACATAATGCAAGGGAAATACATAAAATAAGGTTATCACACTTCATTGTGATGTTGATGTTTGTATGAAATACTTATAAAAGACATTATAGTTTACCTAAATCTATGTAGTTCTACCTAATCAAAAATAAAATAGACATGGTAGGGGTCTAACTTGTTGGATTATTTATCCAAAAGTATTTGTTAGTTTATTTACATTACGTTTTATATTATTAGTTTATACTTATGTTTAGTTTGTAATAAATGAGTTGGTTCATGGGAATCAATTTTATCTTGTAATCACCCATGAAAGCATATATAGATCTCACCTTTATTTGTAAAAATAATATCAAAACAATAAAATTGAGTATTTTGTTTGAAATCCTTTCTTTACAATGTAATTTAGAGTTATTTCTCTCGATCTTGGTGCCAATAGTGGTATTAGAGCTAGTTAAAAAGAATTTTGTTGGTAAATGTGAAACTTGATGAAAGTGGAGTTAATTCAAGTTGATGTGAAAGAAAATATTGAAATAAAAATGAATAATAGGAATGGTATCAATGGTTGATCATCTATTTTTATTTACAGTCTTCAATTTTTTTAAATCCCTATAAAATCTTGTTCACTGCATTATATAGTCAAAACTCATTTTGTATGACCTACTAGGTTTCCAAATTCAAATTTTTACTATTAAAATCTCCAAAACCATATTTTGTATGGCCTATCACCAAAATAATTCAGCCTTAAAATCATTTTACACAAACTAACCTTCATTTGTAGACCTAAAAGTTGATCTACATACTCTAAAATACCCATTTATATGGCTTTTGGAGATTTTAACCCTAGTTTATGAATGGTACAACATTCCAATGTTGAATATAAGTTTTCATGGCATTTTAATGTTTGTTTGCATAAGTTACATGGATTGAAAATCAGTTTAAATTAATATGTAAAAAATCAAAACCCTTTTTTTGGACATGTATAGTCTTTCCCTGAACTTAGACAACCTCTATATCTAATAATGGTGCCCCATCTATTAGAATAATGATCTAAATGTGTTTTGTAAGCTTAAAATCTCTATTTTTATGGCCTTAATCCTTATTTTTGGTGTTTTTACACATTTCTATGAATGTTTGGAGTAGATCTAGGCATCTATACAGTAGCAATATAGTTATAACAACATTTATACACATCCCCTATAGCATGCTAAGTAGAAATAGGGTGTAGAAGTGAATGATAATAATTTATTTATCAATATTGTTTTTAAAAAAAGGTTCTTTTTTTGGGTGGGATCCACTAGGGAATAAAGGCACTTCCCTTTTTTACATGGAAGTAAAATAACTGGTGAATTGCTTTCACATTATTTTTACTTATGTGTGTGTGTGTGTGTGTGTGTGTGTGTGTGTGTGTGTGTGTGTGTGTGTGTGTGTGTGTGTGTGTGTGTGTGTGTGTGTGTATGTATATATATATGTATGTATATATATGTATGTATATATATATATATATGTATGTATGTATATATGTATATATATGTATACATATGTATATATGTATATATATATAATATATATATATGTATATAATTAATACATATATATATATACATATATATACATACATACATACATATGTATGTATATATATGTATATATGTACATATATATATATACATATACATATACCTACATATATATATACATATATATATATATATATATATACACACACACACACATATAAATATACATATACATATACATATATATATATATATATATATACATACATATATACATATATATATATATATATATATATATATATATATAATTGTTCAAATCAAAAAAATCAAGTTCATATAAAATATTATCCACTCATAATGAAAAATTTACCATAGTTGAGTTGGAAATTCTTATCTTGTAAGTCACTTGATAAATGGTTTTCAAGAGTTCAAGTCATCAAAACATTTTTTTGTTACATTTGTCATTATAAACATTGTATTTCAATAGTTTTTTTGACTATTCACTACTTTGTGCAAAGGTGGTCATGTGACCAGTCAAAATATATGTATTTGGATATTATATTGGAATGGTTAATTTTGTAATTTGAAGTGTCATTATATTATTTTTAAAACAAATATATAAAGGTGCATTTTCAGTTGAAATTAACACCTTAAAAATGAAAATTTTCATAATGTCACCTCATACTTGTACTCTCAATGATAATAATGTCCTTTACATGTCCATCAAGATACTTATGATTGACAAAGTCTAAAGTGTCACAATAGAGGTTGGAAGACAATTATCCTCTCCAATTAGCTATTAATTCAAAGTTTGGGTTCATGCTTGAATAATAATTTTGGCTTATGTTATTTCTTTTAGTTCTATTTTTGGCTTTTTATATCAGATATTCATGACATGGAATAGACAGTTGTTTTTATTTCTCTAAATACATATATTCTCACCTCTCACCTGATAGGGGGAGAATATATTGTATTTTTTGGTCTCTAATCAATCATTAGTGACAGTACGAGTTGATAGAGGTTATTATCACCTTTAGTGTTGATCAAAAGTCATCAACATTTGTTAGACATCAGGGAGATGTGCCATACATAGTATGGGTTTATCACTTGGATGGGTTCCATTGTGAGACCTTATGTGGATCGATGTAGTTAAATAGGCCTTGATCATGTTCTACTATAGTATGATATGATTATCATGATAGATGAGCAGCCTTTGATCATGTTCATCAACCATTTATTACCAAACTCATAGGGGCATGCTTCTTTATGGAGTGGCATAAGTTTTTGGTCAATGTAAGAGGTATAGCACACCACTTTCAACTGTGGCATAGTTTCTTTAATGACTTCAAAGTCATTTCTCCAACTATTTTATCTTGTATATCCCTTTGGATCAAGGTGGAGTTTGTTAGATTATAAATCCAAAGGCATTTGTTTGTTTATTTACATTATATTTTAGTTTGTGAGTTTTCACTTATGTTTAGTTTGTAATAAATGATTTGGTTCATGAGAATAAATTTTATACCATAACCACCCATGAAAGAATATATAGCTTTCGCCTCTATTTGTAAAAAACATCCCAAAATAATACAATTTAATATTTTCTGTGAAATTCTTTCTTTACAATGTAATTTAGAGTTATTTATCTTAGTCTTGGTTCCAACATAAGGAAAGGATTCATGATGGATATAATTTATTCATTATTTCTTCATAAGAAAAATTATCATAGAATATTATCAGTGCAACACATTTATCTATGAAAATTAGATTAACATAACAAATTGAAATTTTTTTAGGTGAGTATTTTACTCAATATAATTCAATTCATATAAAATAACAATAGTTCATACCATAATCCCAAAAAAAATATAGTGTTTACCACATAAATTATAAATAATTTATAATAAATTAAATAAAACAAATAGAACCCATGAACATTCCCCAAAATTTGAAGTTGTCTATATATTTTATAAGAATATCCTCTTTTTAATTTTTTACAAAGAGTGATTATATAATAAGCATGGCCCCTAGACCACTATCAATGACTGGGTTTATTAAAACATAACCAATCAATAATAGAGAAAATAATATTATGAAAGGGAGGGGAAAATCCCACTAAAACAAGCTTATAATTTAGGACCAAAATTAGGGGTCCTCCATTGTCTTTACAATCTCTCATGAATATAGTTTTATAGCTTTTATTATCCTTTTACCTTACCAAATAAACTCTTAGGGATAAATTCTAAATCATTCCATCATTTTATGATTCCCTCCTTATGTTAGCTATAAATAAAAGTAAATTTATAATGATTTTTTAGATACAAATAAAAATTACAAAACCATAGATTTAAAATGTTTCAAGAATAGAAATAACTATAATCAACCCTCCATCCATTTCATTATGTCCTAGATGGAGTCAATAAATCACAAGCCTAAGGGGTGTCACTTAGAACACTATCAACTTGTGTAGTACTAATCTAAGAATCACCAACTTGAGCGGTTCACCTAGAAGAATGCCAATTTTAGAGGTGTCAATTAGAAGAGTACCAATTTCAGCACTAACAAATGTAAAATTGTGTCCATTGTATTTTCAATGGCATAAATAATGGTGCTCATTTATTCTTCCCACTCTTATGGTTATCTCCTCATGCATATCATCCAACCATGACATGCCAAAATAACATATATAGTCATGAGTTTTAATGAGGGGAACATATATTTCTTGACAAATTTGGCTAAATATGTTGATTTAGACTCAAAGTTTGGTAATGTGGTCCAAATATATCTTTACCTTATGTTTTCAAGGTGTACCTTTTCCTTTTGATTATAAACTCTCTACTAAGAGACAATATAACAATTCAAGTGCCCATTTTCCCTTTATTATGATGGTATTAGGCCCTAAAGCTCTTGTCTAAGTTTTAGGTCTTTTCATTCTTTATTTCATACCTTGGACAATGTTTTTTGCTAGTTCACTGGTATAAATTACCATAGACCTATGATCCTTTACAAATTAATCCACATCCCCTAATCAAACTTTTCTTTTTCTTGTCACAATGGATATATTTTCCTCAGTCTCATGTAAGGTTAGAGTTTAATAATTTTTGATTTATCTCTTGATTACTCATTTTATATTACCATTGGGTCTTTCAATTTCTAAATTCACCTCAAAATACCCAAATATCACCACCCATTTCCCTTAAATCTTGTACAATTATATGCCTTCCATCCAATCTCCTATAGCTTATTATATTGAGGTGGTAGAATATGAGGTTAGTGTGATAAGTGTAATGGGTAATGGGTGAAATGGAGGAGGATTATGAATATAAGTTGTAGGGTATATCATGACAAAGGTTGTGCATGAATTAGTGGAAATACATCCTTGTGTTGAATGAGGGGTGGGAAGTTTTATTTGAGAGAAGAATTATCTTGGATATGAGGAGAGTTAGTTGTAAACTAATCTTCACCAATAAACATACGAGTTAACTTTCCTATCCATTTGGGCTCCATGGGCCTAGATATGGAATGTGTAATAATTCTTGGAAGACTAGGTATACAAATGAAATTATAATTTGGTTAAATTATGATTGGGTTCACTATTGACATACGAGTTTATCTTCCCATAGGCATTGATATGACTATAGTGGAAGAAATGGTGCTCATAATAATTAATATGGGTGATGTCACTACTTGTATAATAGGTGTGGACTAGGTAGGTATAAGAACAACAGTGATGGGAGACATTGTATAATGGTGCCTAGTATATTTTAATGGGAACCTAGTACAATCATTTACATTTGAGATGTTTTTTTAGGGGTGCCCATTGAGGATTCATTAAGTTGAGGTATGGAGGGAGAAGGATGTGGAGTCAATGAGGCTTGATTTAATTTATTTTTCTTGAGGAGAAAGATTTTATGATAATTACACAAAATAAGTAAACACATAAGAGTAAGGTGAATCCAAATAATGAAGTACCTCTTGTATTTTAATGACTCTTAGGGAGGGTGTTGGTGTAGGTAGGCCATATATAACTTTATTTATCAAGGTGACCTATATTAATAGTGAGTCACCATGATATTTAAGGCATCCATATATTTCTTATATATGCTTTTATTTCCATGTTTCAACTTGGGTGAGTACAAGGCCAACAGTTTCCATATTTCTCTTCATCTCCTCATTATCTTTTAAATGAACAAAAATTGAGTCATGAAGGTGGGAATTATTGTATTATATGATAAATAAATTTTATTTGAAGGATTTTATGTGATTTTGAATCTCCCCATTGGATCTAAATGGCATAGGTGAATGCAATTTAATTTAAATGATGAAATATGAGAAGAGCTATATTTAATTTTATTTAGACCTAAAAGATTTTATGGCCTATCTTGTATGGCATTAGGGGCCAAGGTGCCTACATCTTGTTTTTACATATTGAGGTAGACACATGGAGAATCTAATACATATTTTATTATTCAAAAAACATGTTTAGAAGATAAATGTGTAGCCTTAGGGTTGATGCCAACACTCCCTCTATCCCTATGACAATACAATTAGGGTATACAAATATGCTCCCATGCTTAAAATGAATTTTATCATTTCATTATATTTTATAAGCATAGGTTCATCATTCATGGTATAGTAAACATGGGGATAAAATTGACCGCTTATCTCTAACATGTACTTCCTGAACCTAAGAAAATATAACTTTGAAAAAAGATAATATACCAGTGTCCTAGGGTAATAGTTTATTATAGAATTTTATAAAAATTTATTTTATTAGAGTTTTAATCCATCAAGTATAACATCATGTAAATTTTTTCACCTTTCCTTACCTGTAAGACCTATTGCTTAAGGTTAAAGGTGATGTTATCCCCCAAGGATATAATTTCCATGTGATTAATGATCATGGATAGGAGGGGAACCCACACCTTATTTACATGTGGAATTTTAGGGGGGTCATAAAATCATTTCATGATATTAAGAAAAATTTGGATGCCCATTATAAATTATAAGATATAAATGTTCTCAAAATATTTTCTATTAACCCATGTCTCTAATTTTTCTACATAGACTTTCAACACTACTTAGGGGTTGTTATGGGTAATCCATTGGGACACAACCTCTTGATTTAATAGAGGAATTTTTTGGGTGATTTTATAATATACCTCTATGGCCAATCTATCTAAGAATCATATCTTCTCCTTCTTCAATTATAACACAAAATCATCCAAGTATTGGGTTTGAACAAATAGATTATGAAATAGGTTAATAAAGGGGAATACCTCTAGTGTAGCCCAAATTTAATGAATTATATTTTATTTCATGGATATTATATCATATACATATGTGGTATCCTCATAATTGGGGTCTTCTCCCTAGAAAATGGTTTGGCTCAGATCATTTTATCATAAATCTCACTATAATGTTTGGATCCACTTCATATGGAATATTAGAGGAATTGGGTGTCTATGAACATTTTATTATTCCCATATGAGAATAGATATGATGTCATAGTTTTCAATAATTTAATTATATTAATTCATTTTATGTTATGTTTATAATTCTAGCTCTAAATCAATAGTAAGATTTTATAATTCTTGGTATTTTCTAGGTAGCTAGATTATAATAGGTCTTCTAGATTAAGTCGATTGGATGAATTATTTTCTTCATTTTCCTATACATAATTTAAATATTTGAAAAAGGAATTGTAATATATGCTCATGTGATTTTAATATTAAAGTAATCTATTGGATGAATTAATTTCTTCATTTGCCTATACATACTTTAAATATTTGAAAAATAAATTGCAATATATGATCATATGATTTTAATGTTAAGGTAACGCTTTACATTAATTTAAAATATTTTAAAATTACCATTTAATTTAATCCCATTTTTATGGGTTCCTCAGATGACTAAAACCCATTCACATGTCTCTATTTCCCCTATTATGGAATCTTAATTTGAGCTAAGTCATCACACTAATGATTCTTAGAAATCCATTATCTTATTTTTATTAAATCAAGGCCTCGTAGTCCTTGGTCTCTATGTAGTGTAAATGTAACTGTGAAGTGTGTGGGAAATAACATGATAATACACAGTGCATTTTGATTTCTTCACTGCTTCATAGTGTCACGCCCTTTATTTTTATGTGTAATAATAAGTTACATGTGTCATGTAGTTATTTATTCCTAGCCTCATTTTCATTGGGCTTTACGTAAACTAATTTGGAAACTACCAAGGTGTGAGAGTGTGAAAACTCAACAAGTAGAAATCGATAACTATCTCAAGCCTTTCATGACCTATTTTTTTATAGGTGTAAGTGAAAACACTATGAATATGATAAAATTAGATGTGTGGCATTAAATAAGTATACATAGCATAATCTAGCTAATTTTGGGCCTTATAGTCAAATTCATTAGTGCACTTATAGTGTAAAGAGTGTGTGATGCATATTGAATGAGGACATGACACTTGGCATGATGTGATAGGTTTAAATCCATGTGATATCTTAAATTGGTGTGAAGGTGTGTGAAATCGAAAAAGAATGCAAATAAGGCCTGTATAATTTTTTAAAAAAAAAAATAGTGATCAAATAATAATGAAATTTACTAAGTAAAAATATAATTGAGTGATACGAGAAAACATATAAGACATAATTATGCCAACTTTGATATAATATGACTAATTATAAATACATGTAATCAAGCTTTTGATTATATGTATCAAAATAACAAACCTAGATCAAATCTTCAAAGCAAATTTAATAAATAAATTTGTTATAAATCTCTCCTAATGAGGCCTTCTTTGTCTTTGATTGTGAAAGTATATAATGAGTTAATGTATCAAGTATTATAATTAGTACACATGATTCTTGTATTAGGAACACTTAAATGGAATACTATAATTCAAAATAAATAATAAATAATATTGACTAATACATTGATTTTAAATATTAATGGATGGTGAAATATTGATCATTATTCAAATAAAATCTCAATAAGCTTGTATTTTCTAGGGTCAATTCATTTAAATCAAAGGGGTTCTCCACTTGATTAGGAATGGGATTTTGTGGGGAGAGGTATTGGGCACAATGGTATCAAACCAAGAAAATATAGGTTATCTCACAACTAAGTGCATGACTTGTTCCATATTTTTATAATTAACTAAAAAATTATAGCTCTATAAGTACGTACAGAGAATACCAAAATATCAAGTCAATCCTATGCATATATCTCTCACCCCTTTTACCTTTAAGGAGATTCCTTTTATTGTTATTTATTATAAATTTTTTTTATGGCTCATTTACACTGAAAGATATGAAAATAAATTTTACTTCCAAATTAATTCCATGAATTTTAAGATTATTAATTCCAAATTTATCCATGATTTTTGGGATACAACATATATCCCTTTTGTTATCATGCATTTTTATTAACTAGCCTTACCATTTGGTGATATAAAATCTATATTAACTATGTGTATCTTATCAATTTAATAATAGGGAAAAAAATAAGAATAATAGTAAATAGAAATGGATGAAATGACCTTGTGGTAAAATTGAACTTTTCTTAATAAAGAAATAAGGCATCCCTACTATTTAGATACTATATGTGAGACCTTATCAAATACCCATTGACACATTTTAATCACTAGATGGAGTGAGATGAAATAATATACCAAAATATCCAATCATATTATTGGGTCCTCACCGAACCATTCCAGTGAAGATATTCACTCCAAATTTGCTTAACCCATCAAAGAAAAATTGAATTATAAACTAATATTTTAGACCCATAAGTATAATAATGAACATTAATCCTAAATACCACCTAATCTATATTAGTTGGATATAAATGAGGAATAAGGATGTATCACCTTAAAATTTAATTCCATTCAAATATTATTAGTTAGGAAATAAAATACCCTTAACAAAGGGACCTAAATTAATTCCATAAGAAGGTAGTGAAGGGATTTCGCAGTAATGAAAACTAGAGAAGGGGCAAGTAGGTAACCTTGTCTAATGGATGTTTAAATGAAAAAATAATATGTGAGTTTCTCGTTGATTTATAATTGGGTATATGCATATTTAAAATTAAGATAGAAATTTAAAAAATGTTTACTCCCAAAGTGCAATGTTTTCAACATCAGGTTAATAAATGATCACTGAATTCTACCTTAATATTACCCTATAATTCTACTACAAAAATTCCTTCATGGATTACATCTATTAAAAATTGGTTATAATATTTACCTACCTTCCAAAAATCCTATTTGAGTATTAAATATGATACTCAGTATAAATTTAAAAATTATGTTAGCAAGTGCCTTTGTCAACATCTTATAGGAGACAATGAGTAAGGTGATAGGTCTTCAATTATTACAGAATGATTTTTATCAATGCTTTGGGATTATATTTTAAATTAATCTATTAATTTGTTCCCATAGACTTATAAACTTAATTTATTCTTGATATGTGGTAAAGAAATTCTTCTAGAATCTAATCTTTGTTAACTTTATATAACTCAACCAGAAATCCATCCATTTCATGTGATTTTTCCATCCTAAGAATTTATATGATATCACTCACATCTTCTTAGGTAAGGTATTCATAAATTTCAAGATTTATATCCCTTGTAATATTTTTTTATATGAAATTAACACATTTTTTTCTATTCTTTAAAATTTTATTAGAAGACCCATCTAAAGTGAATATATATATTGGTAGAAAGAAAAGATGAATTTCCTAATCTCTAGATGGTTATCAATGGAATTTAATCCAATATAAACACCCTTAACCTTATCATTTACATTATTATATTTTAATATATTTAATAAATACTTTGATACTTTATCACTAAGTTTTATCTATGTAATTCTAGACCTTACCATTACTTTGTGAATAATATATGTTTGTAGTACCTTCTGTTGATATTTGACAAAGATCTAAGATTTTAGAAAATATTAATTTTATGGGTATTTATAAAATATTTATTCACACAAAAAAATATCTTAATGAGTATTTATCTCCATGTTCCTTCTAATTCTAACCTTAATTTACAATTTCTTCTCATGATTTTTTTGCAAGAAATGACACATTGATTCCATGTACTAGTGATAGAGACTAAAAAGAGAGAGATTCTTGGAAAAAAACCAAGAATTTTTTATAAACTCAAAAAAATCAAGGTCCTTAATATTATTAAAATTTATGTTTAAGATACCTTTCCACTCCTTATATAAATACATTCGGCCAAAATCCAATTGGAACTCCATCTTTATTAGATGGTGATCATATATAGTGTATGGAAGCAAACTAACAAGATTTCATTTATCAACCAAAGGAAGGAAAAATTGATACATATTAACCAAAAATATATCAATTATAGAATACAACATAGTTATAACACTTTTATTATTGTAAAAGTATACCAAATACACTTTTTATCTTTCTTACCTTTACATAATGGATCCACCATTCTCGATAATCTATTCAATTTTTTTACCAATAAATATGTTCATTACCTTTCCAAACAAATGGAATCCACCCAAAATTATTTATCTTAAATCATGTTAAATTCACCAAAAAATATATATTTAATATACTTGATGTTCTAGGATAACCAATTCCATAAATTATATCTTTCCCTTTAATCATTAAGGGTATAAATTGAGAAAATACTGATTTCAACGTCCAAAATATTAAGGGTAACCCATTTAACCCTATTGATGGGGAAGCCCCTAATTTGTTAAAATCACATACCTATATATATTTTTTAAATATTTTTATTACCACATTTTCCTTTCTCATTTTTAATGTAAAATGAATAAGATTCAGGCCAAATATAAGATAAGGTTGAATCTAGGGAAAAGCTAACGATTTTAACCTCTTGAAGGAGCAAAAAATTCAAACCCTCTATAGAGATACATAATATTATAAAAATGGATCTTATATCTTGGGATTATAATCCTATAACATTCCAAGTGAACACATTCAAAATTTACACATAAGGAGGTCTAAGATATCTATTTCTTCTTATATTCTTATAGATATTTTCAAAACATGTAGGTAACTTATCTTCTCTTATTTATAATGTTATCATCATATGTATTTTTATGTCCTTTATTTTTTAAATTTATTACCACCCACCATGGTATCATTGGTAGGGTCAAACATACCATCTCTTTTTGGTCTCTTCACACCTTGTTTGGGTTTAGTTGTTTTGGATAAAAAAATTTGTCATTCGAGTCTTTCTCATTATTTTACTCATTCAATGTAAAAGGCATAGGATCAATTGAATAACTTAGGTTATTAATTAGACTCTATATTATTATATTGGTATTAAATCTCAATATATTCCATTCCTTCCTATTTTCTTTAGCCAATTTAATGGCTAATGTAATAGCTTCTATATAGTCCTTTGTGGGGTGATTGCCCTCCACTATGGGTTTTGTAAGTATAACTTAAAATTAATCAAATATATTTGGATTTTTTAGTGAGTGAATTTACATATAAATCCTATCATAATTGTTCAAAGTTTCTTCATGTATCTCTATATTAGAGGTACTCAAGGGTTTAATATCCTCAAGATTCAAAGAACCAATAGACTCATTGGGGTTTGATACAATAAATGGTTCCTTAGGAGTATCAAAGATCTATAAAAAATAAATAATAATATTAAGGGACATCATATTTTTCATCACACCCTGGTCATAAACCTAAATATTGGGATAAATATAACTCACCTCCTTATCCTAAGGTTTATAATATTTGATAATGAGATGAGTATTCCTTTCAGCCAACAAACAATATTTTTTAACATGACCATCCTTTTAATAGATAAAACAATCATTCAAAACCCCCACCTATAAATGGGAAACATGTATTCTTTCTCTTTATCTTTGATAAGAATTGTTTGTGGAAAATAAGGAGATGGATTGAGGGAAATAAATAGTCTAGCATTCATATGCAAAAATGTAACCCTATATTTCTCAACTTACACAACCTCACCAAGGGGTTTTAATAGTCTTGGAAATAGATTCCATATTTTGATAATTACATTTTTTAGTTACACCCATTTATGTGTAGTTTTAAGGATGGGTTTATCTTGGTTAATATCAAAACACACCATGTCAAATAAGCAAAAGTAAAATATAAATATCTATTTTTTACCCAAACTACAAAAACTAGTCATCAAAAACATATCTATAAGGAATACCATTTTTAATTAAAAAACTAAATAATACTAACATTTTTGACTCTAACTTATTATTTTCTTAAAACTTATGAAATTTATTTACTTATTTTTGAAAAAGAAGAGTGGTATAAATATTAAGAGACTAACTTTTTTCTCTAAAAAGATTTCCTTTATTTCCTCACTAGTGTGATTAATTTCCATCTCTAAAAATGACAAAAGTAGCTCCAATTATGATATAAACAACAAGCTCTTCTCCCAAATCTTCCTTGAATTATTTTATCCCCTTCATGTCTATAGACTTCTTAGTTTTAATAATATAATTTAGAGCAATAGGGTTTACATCCTTATTAACTTATACATTAATTTCCTTAGGTGGTACACTATCACTTCCCATATGAGTGAAGTATTAAATTTTAAAGCTAATATCATACCTCAACTCAACCATTTACCCCCAAAAATGTCCTTGCTAAAAAAAATAAACAAGTGGATACACAATAAATGACACATGCCTAACACAAAACACAAAACACCTAAGAAATCACTTGAACAAAATATAATAAAGTAAAATAAATATAACAATAAAGGAGTAAGGAAAAAATGTGCATAAAAATGATCTCATCAAGGTGAATATTGAAGGTGATCTCATGGATGATGACCATTCATCTTCCCACACCATTGCTCTTGCAATTATTTAGCTTTGTGAAACTCCTCTTAAATTATTTTTCCAATATATTTCACATCATGTAATAACATTTTATTCATGTGTATATAAGTATTCCAACAATTATACTCCCTACGTGTGTATTAATTATTTTTGTGGGACTATAAATTTGTTCATTTATATATTTACCATGTAATTAGTAGTTATATTTAATTTTATACATGTTCCATTAGCCACCATGGCCTTTGTTATAATCATTTGCATAATATCTAGTAAATATTATAGATTATGCCTTTTATCACATTAAGGATATGAAAAAAAAATTAGACACTCTTTGTGATATTGATCTGATGTCCCACATTTGAAACAAGTTTCTTGGAACCTATTTCCACCTCTACCACCACCTAATTTTCTATAACCTCTTCCACCATATCCTCACTCTTATTAATGTTTTTGGTTTGATGCAACTTATTGAATTTTATCAAAACCTCTTTTTTGTATCACTTATCTTCTCAATGTCTTGTAAGTTAATAATGCCACGCATGTGTGTATCTTATATCTTTCATCATTTCACCTTAACTTGTTTACCCTTTTGCACTAGCACATAATTCCTCATTTTATACCCTTCCTATCACACATCACAACATCTATAAATAATATGAAGTTTCTTGTGGAATAAATTTATATTCATATGGGAAAGTTGTTTACAATTTGTACATGATAATCTTCATTGTGAATATTTTTCACTATTTAAAAAAATAGATTTGTGATTTTTTTTTCAAATTTTGAGGCTAAAAAATGGACTTTGTTGAGTATCAAAATTCCTACTACCTCTATTCATAGAACATCATCCAATGATTCACACATCAAAAATTGTCTTCAAGGCTAGTTTTCTCCTTAATGTTGGTAGTATCCCTCTAAAAACAATTATACATGTTGTAGAAGATGTATGTCACTATAAAAAATTGAGATAAGTGTCCAAAATCATGTATCATAGTCACTCATAGTCTCAATAGATCCTTTTTATATTTAATTCAAAAAATATATTCTCTCTTACTCAAATTATGGGATGTAGAATTCCCTCAAGAACATAGTCTTAAGATGTCTAAAATACACCATAGTTTGAGTTGTACCAAAATATATATACCAAGTGCCTATATCATCCATCAATGTCATGGAACATTGACTTAAAATCCACCATAGTTTGAGTTGGATAAAACTTCTTATAGCAAGTGTGTGTATGATCCATCAATGTTATGGAAAACTAAATTTAATTTTAATATGTGTTTTTTAGCATCCTTTGTACCATGATATTTAGGTAATCTTAATTTAATATCATATAATATAGTCAGTCACACAATAATTTAACTTATTTTAAAACCACTCATGATGTTAGTATTTCCATATCTTCTATCTATTTTCATAATGCCTCATTAGGAAATAGCTATTGTGTTACTTCCTATAATGTTCCTAATGACCAATGGGACTTAACACACTATACCCTCATATTGGTGTATTCATATTCACAACTTGAATACCCTAGTAAATGGAATCCAATAATCCACCAAAAATATCCTTAACACCATAGTTCCAATATCTTTAAATAAAAACTTCAAAAAAAAAACCAAAACAATGCACATAAGAATTGTTTATGGAACATATATTTTAGACCTCCCCAAATTATGAATGATCCTTTCAATCCATTTTCAATTCACAACATTCATCTTGATTTGACTCCTCCTATATGGATATTATAATGTGAACACTTTCCTCTAAACTAGACTGACTATATTTTCCACATCAACTATTCATATTTCTTCCTTTTAATCTTTAGTTTTTATGGCATGTAAATTACTTATATTCCCCTACTTTTTGGGGTCCATAATTCATAGTTTCTCTTCCATTTCTATTGATTTATCCTTTTCATCAATTGTTTCCTAAGTAGATCTCTCTTTTAGTTCTATCATTCATATCCCTTACATGACACAAATATCAGCCAAACATAGTTAGGGTTTCAATGAAAATAATAATTCATTTTAGTCAAATAGATTCACACATGTTATCTTGAGATTTACACTCTCTAAAACTAGGGTTTGGATATATAAACCAAAAAAATCTGATCTAAACTCACTTTATGTAAGCCTTTTATAATATTTAACAAGCATAATAAATAAGTAAATACTTAACCTAATATACCAACATATTAATTAAGCATAAAGACTAAATTAATAATTGAGGCAAAGTAAGATAACACCAAGATCCCCATTAATATATAAAATAGTAAATTAAGAACACATACACTAATATCCATTCAAAACCTAATAGATACAACACAATGCATGACCAAATAAAGTTAAAAACATTATTTTTATTCGTATTAATTCAAATAATGTACATCTTATTAGAAAAATTATCTTTATTATGTAAATTTTCATTATTGTATAATATCTACAAAGCTTTCATGACATATTATAATAATTTGCTTTGATCTTCTCTCTAATTATTCACTTGCAACTTTGAATGCTATCTAATCTTAACCACACATATATCTCTACCAAATGATGGGATAAAACCCCTAATTATAAGTTTACTTAGACTAATTTCACACCTTTATAGGGTGATATGATGTGAGTATTTTATACACCATTCTCCTTTAATTGAAATTTATTTGAACCTATAATATCCTCCTTGCCTTGGATTGTTTTATATATTTATTTGTCTAGAATTCATAATTCAAAACTATGTTTATCTCCCTATGCACACCACACATAAACCTCTATGTATGATGTGAGTATTTTATGCACCATTCTACTCTTTTATTTATAATATTTCTAAATATAGATGTGTGTGTTTCACTCATGGAATTTGATCCTTAGTAAATTTTATTCTTATTTTATTTAAAACATCTCTAAAATTGAGGTCAACATGGAGGTCAAGCGAGGTAGTATATAAAGTGAAAAAGATGTGCAACATCCCCATGGGGATTTACTAGAATAATGTAATTTTAAAAAAAAAAAACCATGTATTCATACCTTAGACTTCACCATGAGAATATAATTAATGATCCAAATTTAATGAACTAAGTACATTAACCATAAAATAGGTATGTAATAATCTATTCAGTTACTGATCACTATCATCATAATAAATAAATCAAATACAATGTTAATTTACTCAATTTAACTACATGTATTCTAAAAGGTAATTACACAATTTTAGACATGACTAATACAATATTATAGCCAATTCTACCAGTTTAAAAATGTATAAATATTACATTTTCATTAGGAATAATGTCAAAATAATAAATATAATACAAGATACAAGGATCCATAGAGCATGATTCATAACAAACTCCAACATCCTATGGTAATCTCAAGTGTAGTATCCAATAAAGTATTATTATGGGGAGGAAGAGAATCATTTGAGAGCTTTCCCATACCAACCATGGACCATCAATCCCCTATACAATCTCCTGACTAGGGAATGTCCCTCCCTTTACATATGGGTAGATAGTGATGGTACAAGAATTCAAAGAGATAAGCTAGTACTTGTGTGCTATAATATATCTAATACATGATGTGTACCATAAATAAAATGCATTCTAAATGATATCACACAAACATGTAAATCAAACATATAAAATAACAATGTTTAACTAAACATTAATTTGGTCAAACTTTTCAAATAGTTAAAGATATCTAAGATTAGTCAAATTCATACACACCACTTGATCATATTACCCTCATCTTGCATTGATGATGCTGACTAAGCTATTAAAGTCCTTATCACTTCTTATTTAGCACCATAAATTTATTATTTGGTTGATTAAAATATAACCAATAGATTCAATCATATTACTTCTTATTAACAGGTATAAAACATGTTAAGTATAGAAATAATCAAAGTACATACATTTATTCCATCAAACGTATGCAATGAATATCAAATAATATTATTTAATACATAAATAATAAACATAAACAAGTACAATCCTTAAAATAACATACCATCTAGGTATATTTTATACTTAGTCTACAAGTTACTAAATTTCCTAAACTAACTCAAATGTAGTACCATTTATGACAAATAACATTTATCATAATTTATTTTCATGTACACATTTCTTAATTAACAACAAGACACTCATAAATAATTTCAAGGATCAAATACCTTATATTTAATATCTTAACTCACATTAAACAAAAATCCATATTTCATATATAATCATTGTAATATTAATTATCTGTACGCATATAATAATAGAATACTACCTCAAAGGTTTTATATCTTGTTTAACAATCATAATGTATTCCATATTTATAATCACACATCTCATACATACAAATATATGCTATATATGTGTATGTGTATGTATTTCCATTATACATATATACCATATATATACCTATATATATTAATTACATACAAAATATATATTGTATACATGTATTTATACACATTAAAATATTGTTTTGTCATGAACTAAAAAAGTATCCATTATGCTCTAAGTATTTGTATGTCATACCCTTAGATTATAATGTATACTATTGTTATACATTAAATTAATATTTAAAATTATGAACTTTATAAAGTTTGAACAAAAAATATATAAATACCTATTTTAAAAATAGCATATAAATCAAACATAAGATTCCTATTTTCCATGAATCTCCTATTTTCATTTCCTTAACTTTGACTTATGATTTGTAATCTATTAACATTAAAAAACTATACCAAATTTGTTTACCCTCATTTATCTTAATTCATGTTAAATAAAATAAATATACCATTCCAAAATGTATGATGATAAAATTTCTAAATTAATTGTCAACTCAGATTTCATATAAAATAAACAAATCCCTTGCACAGTCTATAAGAATTTACCTTAATACAATCAATGCATAATCCTTGATAAATACCTCATGCCTAGTTCAAAGTCTCAATCAGACGACTAATTTATTGAAATAAAATGAATATACTAAATAATTATAGATCACTTACATGTTTCCAAAAAGGGCTTGAACATATTACCCACATTACATAAACACTATACAAATCATATGTAATGACTTGTGTGTGTGTGTGTGTGTGTGTGTGTGTGTGTGTGTGTGTGTGTGTGTGTGTGTGTGTGTGTGTGTGTAATAATAATAATGATATGAATGCATTATTAGATATAAAAATGGGTATAATATTCTCTGTGAATATAATAATCCCACATAAATATTAATATTAATGTTAATATGGAACTTAACCACTCATAGAATTTACCCTAGAATGGCATAATTTTAAAAACCATACCAAACATAAAAAACTTACCTTGAACTACATTTCCCTTCACAGGATTTATAAAAAATATATATTCATATTCATTTTATACATGGTTAGGGTTTCAAATTCAAAAGTATACAGTCCATTCTTTATAGACTAAAACCCAATAATAAGATTGATATCTCATAGCTTGGTTACTTTATAATAAGTACACACATAATTTCAATACCAACCCACTTATATAAAAAACTTACTTAGACCTAATACTTTAACTTAAGAAAACCAAAATATATGCACAAACTTGTTAAATATATATGCTCAAGGTTTCAATATATTCTTAATTGCATATATGTGATAACGGTTTCGACATAGTATACATAATCCATGTAATACAAGTTTAGGTTTTGAAAATATAAAGTCTATTTTTTATAATTTAAGACCCAAATATAATATTCAAATGTCTTTGAGTTGCACTTAAGATAAACACACTAAATCTCATGGCTAATGCACCATAATAACTTTATGCATTCCTAGCTAATATGAATAAATATTTAGTTTTATAGATGGACGATTCATCCATAAAGATAAATCCTTATCTATTGATATGATAGCAATGAATTTACTCAAAACCATAACATGAAAAAATACACAAAACTTCTTGTGTTCAAATAAAAACCAAGGAAATTAAATTCACCAACCTTATTATTTCTTCTAACTTTTGTAGTTTCTTGTACCATTATATCTCTACACCCTCTTCTCTCTATTCAAAATTTTTCACCTTGCCATGTCATATCGTGCCCTTCTCTTTGTCTCCTTATTATCATTATTTATCTACTAATATTTCTCCATTAATCAATGCATGTAAATAAAACTATCCAAAACTCCTAGTTTTCCATTGTTCCTATCATGCAAAAACCCTGGTTATCTATAAATCCATTTGCTTAATTCACGTCAAGTCGATTTAGAGCTAAGTAAAAGCCCTAATCTCTAGATTGTTCCAAAATAATCAATATTTTAATCCTTTAACCACTACATGGTCTTTTGACCTAACATGCCCATGCATCGACTTTACAAAGTCCACTTACAAAATCATTGTAAATGATGTCGATAATCTGAGTATATCAAATCAATGAAACCAAAAAATCATATACTAAAACCCAGTAGTTAAAGTTAGTTCATAGGATAACTTGTTCATAGGATAACTTATCTATTAAATAAACTTAGTGAGGATCAATAATATCATGACTTTGAATAGTTAAATGACTAGTGTAAAGTCAATAACAAGCTTTTGACTGTAATAACAAATCAAACAACTATTATGCCTATTGGAAATATTGTCATTGATGTCAAAGGTCTAGCATTATTGGTGATAAAGGCCCCATTGCATTTAATGTTGTTTGTAATAAATATATCTTGGCTAATATGAGTTAATATTTATTTAATATTAACAAATATATTTTTCATTGATATGAGACAAAATAAGGGCCCATGGATTAGTCGAAGAGCCACGGGGTAAAGACAAAAGAAGGATGGGATGCATTTTCCCATGAAGAGTCATCTTGGGGAATTTCAAGAGTCACCAAGTGAAGACAAAAGAGTGAGGGCACAATTTCTCATGAAGGGACACTTTGAGGAATACGAAAAGTCACCAAAGATAAGGACAAAAGTGGGAAGGATGTTTTTTGTCATGAAGGGTCACCACATGACTTTTCAAAGGCTTGAATATGAAGATTCATACAAGTTTGGTGCTATTTTCCATGAGGATTGAAGGGTCACAAAGGGGGAAGGCCAAAAGTCATTGGAAAGCTATAAATAAAGGCTTGAGAAGCCATTTGTAATATGGAAGATATAGGTTGATTTGATATTGTAATATCTAGCTTAGAAGAGCAATTGTGAGAGATGAATATGATTTGTATTTGTTATATCTAGCTTAGAAGAGAAAAGGTGAGAGAGAGGAAAAGAGATGTTGTATTGAACTATCATTTGTTGAGATAGCAACATTAAGAGATAGGTGTGTGGTATACACAAAGGGGTTCATGCTCCTATGGGTTGGTGCTCACAAATTGCTGTTGGGTTGGTGCTCGGCAAAGGGATTGGTGCTCCTATGGGTTGGTGCTCATGAATAATATCTAGGTTAGTGCTCAGCAAAGGGGTGTGGTGCTCTTGTGGGTTGGTGATCATGAATAGTAGTTGGGGTGGTGCTCGACAAAGGGGTATGGTGATCCTGTAAGCTTGGCTTGTGAATATTGTTTGTGTTTGTGCTCATTCATATACTTGAGATTGTTCTCTATGGTTTTTCCCACATTGGGTTTCCACGTTATATCTAGTGTCTTTCTCTATCTTGTGTGGTGTTTATTGTTTGATTTTTATTGCATATCTTGAATGTTTGATTAAGTGAAATCTGGTTAAATGTAAGTTTTATAAGATATATGATATACTAATTCACCCCCCGCTCTCAGTATATCCCATGCTTAACAATACCAACATGAAACATAATGATACTATAAAAACATAATTGTTCATAATTCCACTATATAGACTATCCCAAATGTCTTTATCTATGTTTTATACATAAAGGCATTAAGCTAAAATAATGATATTTCCTGAATATCATAATAACCAACTAGTGTATTAAGAAATTTTAAAGACACTCTAGTTATTCTCTAGGTAGTAACAGATAAATACTAATAATATAGATTTACTTGTTAAATAAATATCATCATCAATCATTAATACATTAACACAACATGATCATAAAGTAACAATGTGTACACAATCTATGTACTACAACTCTAATATAATCACATAGTTAGATACACATAAGAATTAAATTGATACTAGATCATAATTAAAGCACATAATAAATAATATAAATGAAGATAACACAAAATACATAATACAACTAACAATTAAAGAAATGAATATAAATAATGCTAGCTATCATGGTGTGTGTGTGGGTTTCCAATTGTTCCTCTATCATCCCCCAACACTTCCATCTATGTCATCCTCTCTGATGATGCTCTCCCTCCATCATGG